>JAWQFJ010026758.1:25000-29568 GCA_034096865.1 Theodoxus fluviatilis | reverse complement strand
TAATATTGACCCCTTGCCTGTTGTTTGCGACATGAACATTTTATACAAGGACAAGAATCATGCATCTTATGTCATGACCGTCAAAGAAATAACTATGGTCATAACCTTAAACAATGAAAGAATAAAGAATAATTAGGGGTGCGTGTTGGCTGAATGGGCAGAGCAATGGCAGCCTGTTACCTATGCCAGCCTGTGAGTAATGCCACTAACTGGTGGTCATTCTATCATGGGGTCAGATCCTGCTGGCAGCAGATGATATCTCACACTGAATAAAGAATTTTAGGCTCGGACAAGTATTGTTGCTTCTCCTCCAGTCCAGGTCCTCCCACAGAAAAATGTGTAATAGTATAGGACTTAAAGTAGGCGCGACAATATGGGTCCGCGCTCTCTATTGACGAGAGTAATCCATTTATCATAAAAGTGACCCCAAAAATTATGAAAAGAAACAAAGAAAAAAGAAGGCAGAACATGTTAATTTAAATTACCATTTTACAGATGGCACATGAATGCAGGTCCACCAGCTCAGGACTCCCTTTGCGCATCATCTCACTCCGGTGGTGACGATATTCGTTGATGGCCCCTAGGAGATTTCTGTAGAGATTCTTGTTGGCACATGCCTTCAATCCCATCAGAAAGTTCAACTCTTTCAGGGATGATGCAAAGGCCTGCACTGTCATGCTGCCATAAAGCTGCATGCATGCACACAACTCCATCAACTGCATGGTGAATGCAAATTGGGGGTTGGAAGGAGTGGCTGGCCATAGTCCATGTCGCAGCAGGGTCACTGCAAGTTCCTCATGGCCACATGACCAGACTTTGACATCCAAGGAGAAACCTGAAAAGAAAAAAACACCTCAGTCCAAAACTTTTCAAGACTGCTAGGTTTTTACTAACTTTTGTAGCACAATAATTAAGTGCACAGCATGTATATGTGGAGTCAGGCAGCACAGTTGGTTAGTGCGCTAAGCTAGCAACCTGAAGGTTGTGATTTGAATCACTGTCTGCTATGGCAGTCTCTGTTGCACTTGGTGCACTTGCATGCAGTCACCAGATCAACATTCTGTCAAACATCTAAAATAATTCACCTTGATGATCGAAAACAACCAGGTCCACAACTTTTGTCTCATCACATCTGTGCCCAGGCAACTGTGTCAGCAATGTGGTTGCATTCACTGGCATATACAACATGTCCTCCTGCAATCACAGAAAAAAGAAACATTTAAAACTAATTAAAGCAAACACCGGCACACTATTCAACTCAACTTCATGTTAATTAATTTGTATTGTTAAACATTTGTTTACATCCATGTGCCAGTGAAGCAAAAACTTCCCTAAGCTAAAGAAATAATGATTTGTGCCCATCCCAATTAGACTTATCAGGTTTTCCATGGCCTGTGGGAACCCTTCCAGTGGATAGAAATTTTGTGTGGCTATAATATAAGATAAACAGGCGGCTTTTCACTCTTTCTGAAAAAAAGAGGTTAATTTCCTCTAGCTCTACAGCCTGTGTTAAAGCGGTGTCTATAAATAGGTTTAACAAGTGTGCTGGCTAAAAATCTAGTGGATAAGGGAGGGTATTATGATCAACAGGTGTGTTTGATACATGGATATATATTTTATGTATATATATCTATATACATAAAGCTGAACTTTCGCAACCGTTTGTCCTGTATATACGCCTCCGTGCGAGCACGAACACACGCAAAGTTTGGTGTGTTGGACCCCCCTGATTTTTCCGGTGAATATATGGGGTGGGAGTGAGAGGGAAAGTGTCAACTGGAGGTCGAGGGCAACTGCAGATTCTTTTAAACCAGAACACTGGTCCAAACAGTTACATAAGGTCAACCAATAACGTACGGTCCACCAGGCCCCATAGAGTCCCTGCCAGTGTATATATATATGGAAGGGTAAAGGATCACTTGAATATTCTGAGTCGGATGCCATAACAGAAATTTGCGGGGGAAAAGAAACATAACAAGCAAGTCGTGTTACTGTTACCTTCCAAATATAAGGCTTGTGAAAGTGCAGAATGCTGTGAAACTCATTGGAACACTGGTGGCAAAAGAAGGCATTAGGACCACAGTCAGGACAAAGGATGATGCTGTTTTCCTCTTTTCCACATCGGACACAATTTGTTGCAGGTTCCAGGCTTTTAAGACGGGTGTCCAGCAAAGTCTGGCGAAGATCTGCCCATCTGTTCTGCTCTGAACGTTGTCTCTGGGCATGAGCACTTTGTCCTGAAAGAAACAACAAAAAACCAACGTATAAACCGTGCATATAATATCATGTACAAGCATACAAAAGTGTATCATTGAAGAAAATTAAATAATGTGAATCGAAAGATCTGAGTGGCAACATCAATTCATAATTGTTACTACTCAATCATATCTGTTACAATGATGAGTGAAGCTTGCTGAAGAGGGGAGTGGAGGCAGGGGGTGAAAGGGATCAGTGCTTCCAGATCCAGTTTGAAGGAGGGATATTAACGTTTTGACTCCCAACTAATTTTACCAAAAAAACCACCAAAGTTAGTAACGTTCTCAGACACAAATTGTGTAAACACCAACTTGTAAAACTAGAAGTGCATCTATCCAGTGCTAGTTTGGTGGCAATATAACTTCCCGGAACAGACGTGGTAGAAATTAGGTCAATTTTAATGACATTATGGTTGGAATAGGACGCAACGGGAGTCCAAGGGTTAACCCTTTGTCTCTTGGTCGTATACCACAACAACTCATTTGGCCCAGTTTGTTGATTGCATTATTTGACACGAGACCTGCACCCAGACAGTGACATTCTATCTTTACCACCTGAATCACCCAAAAGAGCCCGGCAGGTGCCCTGTGTGTTTTATAACTTAACTGCTTAACACTATAACAGTGTACATACCTTGTTCATATGTTACTTTTTATAGTTACAAAACTGTTTAGTGGACAATTTCAATGAATCCAGTGGACACAGCAGGCACTTCCAACCACCCTTGGGCACCCAGAAGGTACAAGATTCTGTTTACGAAGTGAACTCAGGTGGTAAAAGGTGAAGCGTAGATGACGCCAATCACAAAATTAATGACAAAAGTCCTTGGAACCTATGCATGTATTTGTTGCTGCTTCACCCAATGTACGTCCAAAAAATATTACGAGGGTTAGAGCAAGATTTTAGTCTATTTATACTACACTTTTTAAGGGGACTGGCTACCCTGCCATTGTATCCTGTATCAAGATTTTAATGAAATGATTTTTTAAGGATACTAGAAGCCTTACTCTTGACATTGAAAGGATAAAAAGGGCACCTCGCCGTGCTACTTTAACTCTTTCCGTACCAAGTTTTTACAGAACACATCACAATTATTTTCTACACAGAAAAACACACCCGGTAGTGCTCTTTTGAGAGTGTGCTGTGCCTCTAGAAGAAGATACTACATGCATTATGAGGCATATCATTACTTGTCTTTAGCAAGACTGAGAAAGCATGTTTGAAATTACACACTTGTTTCAAAAACCAAGAAATAGGAGCATGCTGAATTTGAGCTTACCAAGCAATATCTTGGTAATGATCTGGCTGATCCTTTCCAGAATTTCACCACACAATAATCATCCATTGGAAAATGTCCAGTCAAAATTTAAAATAAATCTCTTTAACAGTTTTCTAGCACTGACATAAAGAAGAGACGAACCGTCCATCAGAATGACAGTCACTTCCACATCAGACGCTGAACTGGAATCTCGCTGCACAAATACACGTACTGACTAACTGAGGGGTTTATGAATTCTTCACCAGCATCGATTGTAGATCTATTCATCTCCACTATCGCTGTCCTCAATCACAATCACAATCAGTCCACAAAAGTCGCATTAAACCTCACGCTCCGCGTTAGACGTTCATCTAATGTTGTGGGAGAGCTCTCTACTGCTGTAAAACCACATTGGGTAAGATGCGAAGCGTGAGGTTTAATGCGACTTTTGCGGACTGATTGTTATTGTTTTCATCGATAAATTCTGCGTCGCAGCGGCCTAGTCGTTAAAAGGCCGAAATAGCCCGCTTGGTTATTGATTCATGCAAGAGAGCAGCGATAGTGAAGATGAATAGATAGATCTACAAAAATCCAAGCACAAAGTAACGAAAGTTAAAAGTAAATTTTCTTGGGGACATTTTTTGACTAATTTCTTTTTTGTTTTTTTGGGGGGGTATTTTTATAGCTCTGTTTACCTGCTTCTGCAGCTGGTCCTTGAGGTGTGTCCGTGTTATCAGCTTCTTCGTTCACATCAGGCACCACATTCCTAGTAGTACTACCAAGCGAAATAGTACTAGTAGTAGTACTAGTACTAGTAGTAGTAGGCCTTCTTCTTCTTGTCGAGTGTTGAGCTTTGTCCATGGCCTTCGAAGTTGTTGTAGAAGGGCTTGTGGCATTCAGGTCTACCCATTTCTTTCGCCTTCGTCCGAGAGAGTCAAAAACCTCCATCTCATACCAATCTGGCAAATCATCACCTTTATTTCCACACCTCTGCCCCGCCGCACTTTCTTCGTTCCGAAAGCCGCCATTTTTTCGGGGTTGAGTTAAAATTACG
>JAWQFJ010026758.1:15000-20000 GCA_034096865.1 Theodoxus fluviatilis | reverse complement strand
GGGAGTCAATCCTCATGTCCAACCCACAGGGAGTCAACTCTCATGTCCAACCCACAGGGAGTCAATCCCCATGTCCAACCCACAGGGAGTCATTCCTCATGTCCAACCCACAGGGAGTCAATCCCCATGTCCAACCCACAGGGAGTCAACCCTCATGTCCAACCGACAGGGAGTCAATCCCCATGTCCAACCTACAGGGAGTCAATCCCCATGTCCAACCCACAGGGAGTCAATCCCCATGTCCAACCCACAGGGAGTCAATCCTCATGTCCAACCCACAGGGAGTCAACTCTCATGTCCAACCCACAGGGAGTCAATCCCCATGTCCAACCCACAGGGAGTCATTCCTCATGTCCAACCCACAGGGAGTCAATCCCCATGTCCAACCCACAGGGAGTCAGTCCCCATGTCCAACCCACAGGGAGTCAGTCCCCATGTCCAACCCACAGGGAGTCAGTCCCCATGTCCAACCCACAGGGAGTCAATCCTCATGTCCAACCCACAGGGAGTCAACCCCCATGTCCAACCCACAGGGAGTCAACCCCCATGTCCAACCCACAAGGAGTCAGTCCCCATGTCCAACCCACAAGGAGTCAGTCCCCATGTCCAACTCTCATGTCCAACCCACAGGGAGTCAATCCCCATGTCCAACCCACAGGGAGTCAACACTCATGTCCAACCCACAGGGAGACAATCCTCATGTCCAACCCACAGGGAGTCAACTCTCATGTCCAACCCACAGGGAGTCAATCCCCATGTCCAACCCACAGGGAGTCAATCCCCATGTCCAACCCACAGGGAGTCAATCCCCGTGTCCAACCCACAGGGAGTCAATCCTCATGTCCAACCCACAGGGAGTCAACCCCCATGTCCAACCCACAGGGAGTCAGTCCCCATGTCCAACCCACAGGGAGTCAATCCTCATGTCCAACCCACAGGGAGACAATCCTCATGTCCAACCCACAGGGAGTCAGTCCCCATGTCCAACCCACAGGGAGTCAACCCCCATGTCCAACCCACAGGGAGTCAATCCCCATGTCCAACCCACAGGGAGTCAATCCCCATGTCCAACCCACAGGGAGTCAATCCCCATGTCCAACCCACAGGGAGTCAACCCTCATGTCCAACCCACAGGGAGTCAATCCTCATGTCCAACCCACAGGGAGTCAATCCCCATCAATCCTCATGTCCAACCCACAGGGAGTCAGTCCCCATGTCCAACCCACAGGGAGTCAATCCCCATCAATCCTCATGTCCAACCCACAGGGAGTCAGTTCCCATGTCCAACCCACAGGGAGTCAGTCCCCATGTCCAACCCACAGGGAGTCATTCCTCATGTCCAACCCACAGGGAGTCAGTCCCCATGTCCAACCCACAGGGAGTCAACCCTCATGTCCAACCCACAGGGAGTCATTCCTCATGTCCAACCCACAGGGAGTCAATCCCCATGTCCAACCCACAGGGAGTCAATCCCCATGTCCAACCCACAGGAAGTCAACCCTCATGTCCAACCCACAGGGAGTCAGTCCCCATGTCCAACCCACAAGGAGTCAGTCCCCATGTCCAACCCACAGGGAGTCAGTCCCCATGTCCAACCCACAGGGAGTCAATCCTCATGTCCAACCCACAGGGAGACAATCCTCATGTCCAACCCACAGGGAGTCAGTCCCCATGTCCAACCCACAAGGAGTCAACCCCCATGTCCAACCCACAGGGAGTCAACCCCCATGTCCAACCCACAGGGAGTCAATCCCCATGTCCAACCCACAGGGAGTCAGTCCCCATGTCCAACCCACAGGGAGTCAACCCTCATGTCCAACCCACAGGGAGTCAATCCTCATGTCCAACCCACAGGGAGTCAATCCTCATGTCCAACCCACAGGGAGTCAATCCCCATGTCCAACCCACAGGGAGTCAATCCTCATGTCCAACCCACAGGGAGTCAATCCTCATGTCCAACCCACAGGGAGTCAATCCTCATGTCCAACCCACAGGGAGTCAACCCCCATGTCCAACCCACAGGGAGTCAACCCTCATGTCCAACCCACAGGGAGTCAATCCCCATGTCCAACCCACAGGGAGTCAGTCCCCATGTCCAACCCACAGGGAGTCAACCCTCATGTCCAACCCACAGGGAGTCAATCCCCATGTCCAACCCACAGGGAGTCAACCCTCATGTCCAACCCACAGGGAGTCAGTCCCCATGTCCAACCCACAGGGAGTCAACCCTCATGTCCAACCCACAGGGAGTCAATCCCCATGTCCAACCCACAGGGAGTCAATCCTCATGTCCAACCCACAGGGAGTCAATCCTCATGTCCAACCCACAGGGAGTCAATCCTCATGTCCAACCCACAGGGAGTCAATCCTCATGTCCAACCCACAGGGAGTCAATCCCCATGTCCAACCCACAGGGAGTCAATCCTCATGTCCAACCCACAGGGAGTCAATCCCCATCAATCCTCATGTCCAACCCACAGGGAGTCAGTCCCCATGTCCAACCCACAGGGAGTCAATCCCCATGTCCAACCCACAGGGAGTCATTCCTCATGTCCAACCCACAGGGAGTCAGTCCCCATGTCCAACCCACAGGGAGTCAACCCTCATGCCCAACCCACAGGGAGTCATTCCTCATGTCCAACCCACAGGGAGTCAACCCCCATGCCCAACCCACAGGGAGTCAATCTCCATGTCCAACCCACAGGAAGCCAACCCTCATGTCCAACCCACAGGGAGTCAACCCCCATGCCCAACCCACAGGGAGTCAATCTCCATGTCCAACCCACAGGAAGCCAACCCTCATGTCCAACCCACAGGGAGTCAATCCCCATGTCCAACCCACAGGGAGTCAATCCCCATGTCCAACCCACAGGGAGTCAGTCCCCATGTCCAACCCACAGGGAGTCAACCCCCATGTCCAACCCACAGGGAGTCAATCCCCAAGTCCAACCCACAGGGAATCAACCCCCATGTCCAACCTACAGGGAGTCAATCCCCATGTCCAACCCACAGGGAGTCAATCCCCATGTCCAACCCACAGGGAGTCAACCCTCATGTCCAACCCACAGGGAGTCAATCCTCATGTCCAACCCACAGGGAGTCAGTCCCCATGTCCAACCCACAGGGAGTCAATCCCCATGTCCAACCCACAGGGAGTCAACCCACAGGGAGTCAATCCTCATGTTCAACCCACAGGGAGTCAGTCCCCATGTCCAACCCACAGGGAGTCAATCCCCATGTCCAACCCACAGGGAGTCAATCCTCATGTCCAACCCACAGGGAGTCAACCCACAGGGAGTCAACCCACAGGGAGTCAGTCCCCATGTCCAACCCACAGGGAGTCAGTCCCCATGTCCAACCCACAGGGAGTCATTCCTCATGTCCAACCCACAGGGAGTCAGTCCCATGTCCAACCCACAGGGAGTCAACCCTCATGTCCAACCCACAGGGAATCAATCCCCTTGTCCAACCCACAGGGAGTCAACCCACAGGGAGTCAATCCTCAGGTCCAACCCACAGGGAGTCAACCCACAGGAAGTCAGTTCCCATGTCCAACCCACAGGGAGTCAGTCCCCATGTCCAACCCACAGGGAATCAGTCCCCATGTCCAACCCACAGGGAATCAACCCTCATGTCCAACCTACAGGGAGTCAACCCCCATGTCCAACCCACAGGGAGTCAGTCCCCATGTCCAACCCACAGGGAGTCAGTTCCCATGTCCAACCCACAGGGAGTCAGTCCCCATGTCCAACCCACAGGGAATCAACCCTCATGTCCAACCTACAGGGAGTCAACCCCCATGTCCAACCCACAGGGAGTCAATCCCCATGTCCAACCCACAGGGAGTCAATCCCCATGTCCAACCCACAAGGAGTCAGTCCCCATGTCCAACCCACAGGGAGTCAATCCCCATGTCCAACCCACAGGGAGTCAACCCCCATGTCCAACCCACAAGGAGTCAGTCCCCATGTCCAACCCACAAGGAGTCAGTCCCCATGTCCAACCCCCATGTCCAACCCACAGGGAGTCAATCCCCATGTCCAACCCACAGGGAGTCAATCCTCAGGTCCAACCCACAGGGAGAAGGAAAGGAAAAATTAGACTGTGGGCAAATGGACATACAAACAGTGAGGGTGGCTGAGTATGATATACGAGGGAGAATGAAGCTTATTGCGAGAAGTGCAAAGCGAAAATGAACTGCGAACTTTTGGGTACGAGACAGAAGGAATGGCAGTCTGGTACGCCAGAGCATGTGTCTCTGGTGTGTGCCAGAGTGAGGGAACGTGGAGCTGGAAATATGAGGCAATGGACATGAATACAGTGCAGTGAAGGTGATGTGTGGCTGAGCGAGCATGACACAGGAGAGTGAACGCCGAGAGTTTTGAATGTGAAATGCGAAGAATGAGATGGATCCATAAAATGGAAAGTAAAGCTTGAGGCGATACATGCGAGTGGAACATGAGACGTAAGGTGCAAGACATTCAAGGGATTGGATAGGATGCCATTGCTGATGCTGTGTGGCCTATCAGCTAGGCTATGCTAGGCCTTTGACTTCTCAGATCCCTTGTGTTGGAATATGTGCATGTCAAAGAGCTTGTTTCTTCTGTCACTCGCCCTTTACGAATCGTTTGGGGAGATGCATCGAACATTCTTACCCCGACCTACGTGTGTGTGTGTATGTGTGTGTGTGTGTGTGTGTGTGTGTGTGTGTGTGTGTGTGTGTGTGCGTGCGTGTGTGTTTGTGTGTGTGCATGTGTATGTGTGCGTGTGTGTTTGTGCGTGTGCGTGTGTATGTGTGAGTGTGTGTGTGCGTGCGTGCGTGTGCGTGTGTGTGCGTGCGTGCGTGTGCGTGTGTGCGTGCGTGCGTGTGCGTGTGTGTGCGTGTGTGCGTGTGCGTGTGTGTGCGTGTGTGTGGGTGTGTGTGCGTGTGTGTCCGTGTGTGCGTGCGTGTGTGCGTGCGTGAGTGTGCGCGCACGTGTGTGTGTGCCTGTGTGTGTGCG
>JAWQFJ010026758.1:5000-10000 GCA_034096865.1 Theodoxus fluviatilis | reverse complement strand
TTATTTTTACTTGGTGAGCAAAAATCTGATTGACTCTTATAATAACTGCACTGAATACTGGCTGCATATTTGAACACTGCTCCTAAAAAATTAAAAACAGCTCTACACATTGAACCAAGAACACTTAAGTCTGAAATTTGATAGAGACAAAGCCACATCAACCATGAAGGATGAAGGACAGAGACAGAAATTTTACAGCCTTTTGGAAGACCATATCAGCAGTCTTGCAGCAGCAAAAAAAAAGACAATTTTGTGTTTAGCCAGGAGATATACAACAAGATTGAGAATGCCCTTTCCATGGGAAAGGGAAGCAAGTGCAGCGATGGAGCATACCGCTGTCCATTCTGAACACAGAGATCATAGTGTCAGCCACGCTGAATGACCGCTGTCAGAAGCAGTTCAAGCTGCAGCGCGTAGGTTCCAAGGACATTGTGTTTTGCATCAAGACAAAGGGCCCATTGGTGACAAAAGATGAGGTGTTCAGCACCATAGCCAGATGCCATGCTCGTGTGGGCCACGGGGGACGGGATAAAACATGGACCGAGGTCAAGGAGAACTACTCCGGTGTGAAGCATGGAGCAATCGACGTGTTCTTGAAAACGAGTACAAGTTGTGCACAACGCCAGGTGCCGAAGCTGTTGCCATCGGGAAAGCCTATGATTAACTTGTGCTTTCTGCTCCGTGTCCAGATAGATCTGATTGATTTCCGGAGTAGGCCGGATAACGACTTCCAGTGGGTGATGCATGCCAGGGATTGTTTCTCCAAGTTTAGCTGGGCATACGCCAGTCAAACAAAGTCAGCTGCAGAAGTGGCAGCCCATCTGTTTGACCTGTATTGCACCTCTGAACGATGTTGATCCACATGATCTCCCAGAAGTGACCTTAATTAGGGCATCCCGAGCATCAACAAGATGGCAGAACAAAGCTGTGGCAAGGACAGTTTGCCAGTGCAAGGGAGCTTGTCAAACGAAAAGATATCCATGCAAAGGCGCAAAACTCTCCTGTTGTACCAAGTGTCACCCAAAGGGCACACAGTGCAAAAATGTAGAGAGCTGATTGTGGAAGTATGCCAGTGTCTGTGATGGTTGTGGAAGTGTGCCAGTAATTGTAGAAGTATGCCAGTGAATGTGGAAGTATGCCTGTCTGTGATGATCGTGGAAGTATGTTGTGATGAGATGGAACTGTTTATTATTTGTTTATTGATTTTGAGTTCATCTTCTTTATGCTGATACCTTTAGCTTATTAATAAAGAGAGTATCATCTGATTGATACACTGTGTGTACACACAAAATGCGTGTTGTTTTATATCTGAATGACTGCTTTAAATCAAAGACAAGAACAAAGCCACAAGACAATCAAATATGTCAAATGAGTATACTTTAAAAAAATATGTCAACATTTTCTCTCTCCTAAATCATCCATAACAAACATTTCATTGCACACAATTCATAATGACACGACACATATCACCTAATGTTACCTCATAACTGTTAATTCGAGTTAGCACGAGTCAGAATGGAGAATTTCAATTTCTACTGAATTGTTGTTTCAACTGGGTTAGTAGGAATGGAAAGTTTCCATTCCTACTAGTACAAATGGCAATTTCAATTTTTACTGATAAAACGTCAGTAGGAATGGCAATTGCCATTCTTACTAGTAGGAATGGAAATGTCCATTCTTCCTAGTAGGATTGCAAATCCTACTAAAGTGCCATTTCTACTGTGACATATATATGACTTATAGTAACTGACAGACTGTTTTGTTTATACCGCGCAAATGTGACAGGCACTCCCAAACCGAGTCAGCCCGATGCCTTTGACGATTTTCGTATTATTGTATCATCACAGAGTGCAACGAATTTCTTTTCAAATTAATTCTAAAATCGTCATGAGTGCAAGGGTTTGTGTGTTTGATGTGTGAGTACTGAAAATGGGCGTTATTGAGAAAGCGATTTTTGACTCACATGCGAAGCAAAAGTGAGTCTATGTACTGAGCCGTGTCGTCCGTCCGTCCGTCCGGGCGTCCGTCCGTCCGTCCGTCCGGGCGTCCGTCCGGGCGTAAAAAACTTAAACGTTGGATTTTTCTCGGAGACCATTAAGTCTATCAACACCAAATGTGGCATGATGGTGTATGATGACAAGGCCTCAAAAAACATACATAGTGACTTGACCTTGCTTCAAGGTCAAGGTCACAGGAGCCATAAATGTGGTCTCAAAAACAGTCATTTTTCACATTTTCCCAATTTTCTCCCACGTTATTGAGAATGGCGACCTTAGCTACAAGTGGTATATAGGTCAAAGCAAGCCCTATCTTTTGATACCAGTTTGGTTGACCTTGCTTCAAGGTCAAGGTCACAGGAGCTCTTCAAAGTTGGATTGTATACATATTTTGAAGTGACCTTGACCCTGAACTATGGAAGATAACTGTTTCAAACTTAATAATTATGTGGGGCACATGTTATACTTTCATCATGAGACACATTTGTTCACATATCATCAAGGTCAAGGTCACTTTGACCCTTATGAAAAATGACCAAAATGGGGTAGTGAACCACTAAAAGTGACTATATCTCATTGTAGAAAGTGCCAATAAGCACCATTGTGCTTCCTATGTCTTAAATTAACAGCTTTGTGTTGCATGACCTTGGATGACCTTGACCTTGGGTCAAGGTCACATGTATTTTTGTAGGAAAAATGTGTAAAGCATTTCTTTGTGTATGATGTCATTGGTAGTGGCTGGAAAACTTTTTGACAGACAGGAAGCAAAAAGTCGTCGTGAACGGCACACAGTCGCAGGAGGCGCAGGTGACCAGCGGGATCCCACAAGGATCTGTAATCGGGCCGATAATGTTCGTCCTCTTCACAAATGACCTTCCCACCATCACAAAGTGCCCAGTCAAAATGTTCGCAGACGATACCAAGCTGTACACCAGGAGTGACGTTGAGGGGGGACCGCAGGACTTACAAACCGACCTTGACAAACTACAGATCTGGTCTGAAGAGTGGCTTCTAAAGTTCCACCCGCAGAAATGCAGTGTTGTGAAGATGGGGTCCAAAAAGACACAAGCGACATACTTCATGAACAGTAAAGATGCTGATGGAAAACCCCAGAGATTGCAGCTTGCGGAGAGTGGTGCAGAAAAGGACCTCGGAGTGATGATTGACAGCACTTTATCCTTCAAGGACCAAGTAGCACATGCAACATCGAAGGCAAACCGTGTCATTGGAGTCATCCGCCGGTCTTTCGACTATCTGACAGAGCAGACCTTCGTCCTGCTGTACAAAAGCTTGGTGAGACCCAGATTGGAGTACGGCCACTGTGTCTGGCAACCACACATGAAAACGCTATGCAGTGACATCGAGGACGTTCAGCGTAGGGCAACCAAACTGCTGTCATCACTCAGAAACAAGACGTACCCAGAGAGACTCCGAGCACTCAAACTCCCAACCCTGGAGCACAGACGCAAGAGAGGAGATATGATAGAGGTGTACAAATACCTCCATGGTTACTACGATGTGCAGAAACCAACGTTCAAGCTGTCCAGCAACACTAAATTGCGTGGAAACTCGCTGAAACTCCATAAAGACAGCTTTCGGCTGAACATCAGGAAGAACTTCTTCTCACAACGTATCATCAAAACCTGGAATAACCTACCAGATGCAGTTGTCACAGCTGCCTCAGTCCATGACTTCAAAGTTGCACTCGACGAACACTGGAAAGATCTCCCCACCCTCTACACACCAGAATGCCAAAATATGCAATAGATCTAGTAGTTAGCCCGCCACGCATTGCAGCAAAGTTAGTTTATCACATGGAACGTCGAACAGGCCTCACAAAAGGCCTCAAACGTCGTAAAAGTCAAGTCAAGTCAAGTCAAGTCAAGTCAAGTAGGTGTAGTTGATTGGCCTTGACCTGAAGGTCACCTGAAGGTCAAGGTCATATAAAGGTCAAGGTCAACCATGTGAATCGTATGGGCTTTGCCCTTCTTGTTTTAAGTGTGGAGATAATTTTGTTAGCGACCAAAGTTTACAGAGAAGAGGCAATCTCATTGGCTTGTAATTCAAAGAAATTCCCCTACAGTCCAATGAATACTGCATGCACTGTGCATATAGATGATACTTCCCCGCTTTCAGTGTCACTGCACGGATTCACCAGCAAGTAAGGCACAATCAGAATAATGACGCGATGGGTGTATCGCAGACAGGTTTTTTTTTTAAACAAAAAGATTACACGGTCTTTCAGCGGACATAAAAAACAAACACTCATCGGTGGATGTTAAACGTGCCACTCACAAAGCACGAGCAGTATAGAACAGCCAAACTGCAACAGCAACCCCCCTCCATGCAAACCCCGCTGCATTCCGTTTTGACCTAAGCCTCAGTCAGACGACTCACTTGTGGGGTACCGGTCACTTTGCCGTTGGTTACTTCCGGAATTCTGTGGGTACAGCGGGGAAAATGTCGGTTACTGTAAGACAGGTGCCTCAAGGACGTCGAACGATAGGGCTATTCTTAGCTCCCGCTGTTTCTGAGCTTCACTGTATCAAAGAAGTCTACGCCTGCCATATGGTCCTCATTGAGTGTGCAGAAATAATCACTCGCGTACATCTTTTCACCTACTATATCTGCATCTAGACTGCTATCCTTCCCTTGAATACTGCATCGTCACTGCCTTTTCATCTCTCCCTTTTCACCGTCCCCTCCTCTCTAGTAGGCCTATCTATTCTCTCTCTCTCTCTCTCTCTCTCTCTCTCTCTCTCTCTCTCTCTCTCTCTCTCTCTCTCTCTCTCTCTCTCTCTCTCTCCGTCTGACCCTCTGCCCGTGTGTCTGTCAACGTGTGCGTGTGTGTGTGCGCCGGCGTGTGTATATGCGTGCGTGCTTATGTGTGTGTATGTGTGTGTATGTGTGTGTATCTACCTTCTGTCTGTTTGTGTTTGTCTGTTTGTCTCACACCTCTTCGCTCCCCCTCTCCCTCATATCTTTTTTTTCTATCTCAGTGGT
>JAWQFJ010026757.1:40000-60745 GCA_034096865.1 Theodoxus fluviatilis | reverse complement strand
TTTTTTTGGGGTGGGGGGTGGGGGGGTGGTGGTGTACATTTTTGTAAAGTGCAAATGATGTTTGATCAGACTGCACAATGAAAATAATTCCGGGATCGATAAAGTCTGTATGAACTTATGTTTAATGCTCACTGCGACAGTTATATCTTCAGTGGTGTCAATCAATAGTCGCGTTGATGTTTTTGCATTTAGATATTTTGTTGCATTCTATATTGTTGTTAAATATATTATGTCGCGTCGATATTTGGTCGTCTTGATCTTTTGTCGTTCGTTCTCGTGTTGTTCGATCTTCTGTCAGCCACCCCACAACATACAATAAATTTTTTATAAAATGAGAACATATAAATTGCAAAGTACTTACTAGAGGCTATTTCCCCAAAACCTTTATGAATATCAGACATAAATACCTACCTGACACTCAATCCCATGAGCAAATCTGTGGAAAGCTGGCACAGAGAACCGGAACATGTTGGACAGGTTGCTCTTCCTGCCACACAAATGCTTGTGCAGCACGCAGCCAATATCATACATGATCAACTGTTTGGTTGCATTTCCTGATTGACGTAGAGCAGAAACTTGGTTCAACACATATGCAGGGTAAGAAAGTCTGAAACATAATTTACGCACAATGTACATGTCATACCAATAGCCCATAAGCTGCTCTGAAACCTACAGAATAACAAATTCAGTACATGTACTCATGTCCAACAAGTGCAAAACAATGAATTTTCATAAAGTCCACTTTTTGGCAGCTTATATTTCATAACACTGTTACCAGATTGAAATTGCTAATCAGTATTAGCAACACACATATGCATATAATTTTTTTAATGTCTGAATTGGTTAGTGGAGACTTATTGTTGAAATTGGACCATACATTGTCTTTTTCAGCAATACCTTAATATGTATTGTATTAACACACTGGGTACTTAAAAACCAGCTCTGTTCATTTTCAGACTTCTGTCAAGTTCTTACCTTTCCCCATGCTTCAAATTCACCATTATTCCTGGGAACTCATGCTGGCAGACAGACCCAAACACACCAGTGATGTCAAGCTTCTTGGTCTTGTTTTTGGACCTCAAGGCATCAGAAGCTTGAAATTGAGAACAATCCTGAAATATTCAAAAGCATGCTTTTATTCTCTTTTTTGTGGTTTGTTTGCATTTTATCCTTCATCTTTTTGCATACAGTGGATCCTGCTTACAAGAGCCCCCGCTTACAAGAGTGACTTTTGCGAAATCATTTCTTCTTCATGTTTCTTCTTGCATACTAGAATCCCCAGCTTACAAGAGCCATTTTTCGTTGGACAGACGTGGCTCTTATAAGTGGAATCAACTGTATATATAAATTTGTATGGATTACTGAATAGGCAGTCTTGAGATAATAAAACATGCATATTACTCTACTAAAATGTGACTTACTTGGACTGGTGTTTTTTTTTTGCATCCATCAACCTCCCACTGTGTCACAAACTGCTGGACAGCCTTATCTTGGTGGAAAAACAAGTTTCCATGTCTGGACTTTGTGCCACTGTCACCGCGCTCTTTGTGGACAAGGCCAAAGTTACCATCAAGTGCAATCACTGAACGGCTGGGGTCCTGCAGAAGTGAAAACAGAAACAACACACACACAAAATCAATCACTTTCAGTGATTCACATTTTCTGATTTTTCAGTGTAAGAAAAACTGGATTAAATGATTGTAGTATACTTTTCTGTACATATTAGTTTGACCTGTTGACACAAATCATTTGGATCAAAGCGATATAAAAACGCTCACACTAGACCTACCATGAAGAGAGTGGACCACAAGGTGCTCTCCCTGTGCTATAAGCGTGTGCACGATCCAACTTTCCCCCAGTACCTCACAGACATCATCCCTCTCCACAACCCCCCCAGATGTCTTCGCTCTGCTTCCCAGTCACTGCTGGCTCCACCCAGTAGGGCCGGCCACATAGGGAAGCGCTTGGGTCACCGCTCGTTCTCCTACTGTGGTCCAACCCTGTGGAATGCGCTCCCCCAGAACATGCGAGAAGCGAAGTCACTAGAGCACTTCAAGAGCACTCTGAAGACTAACCTTTTCTGACTTGGGATCTGTGTAAAGTCTTAAATGAAAGGACATACCTGACTGAAAGACTGTGCACTAGTCTCTGTTTTTGTTTAAAAAAATTCTCCCTTCCCCCCAATCTCCTGCGCCTTGAGCATGCTGCCAGCATGGATATGTGCACCATACAAGTGGACATCATCATCATCATCATCATGTTCCATTAACCAAAGACTTTATTTTGCCATGCTTTTTAGAAGCACAAGTGCTCTTGTCATAGAATTTCTTTTTCAGGTGCCTATGGTTGACCTAATTCCCAAGCAAGCCAAACCTTGAAGCTTTGTGAAATCAGGTCCCAATGTAATCAATTGACGTTATGAGTTGAGCATATTATTATAAGTTATGGATACAATGCACCTTGACATGCTGATTAAAAACATTTATAACTTACAAGTCAAAATTCCAGAAAAAGAGGTTTAGGGTGAGTGGTTTTTATTTCGGGACATGATTTCACAAGACTTGGATGCGTGGGTCAATATCATGTTTTAAAAACGGATTTTAACGGCTTCTGTTCAAAACTAGATTCTGGAAATTTAATACAATCTGATTCAATCGGACCTAACTTCAGTTAGTGTTCTAAATTTCAAGAAAATCCGTCCATTAATTAGTTTCTTAGATATGACACCTGACACACAGACTGACAACAATTAATATTAATATTGACCCCTTGCCTGTTGTTTGCGACATGAACATTTTATACAAGGACAAGAATCATGCATCTTATGTCATGACCGTCAAAGAAATAACTATGGTCATAACCTTAAACAATGAAAGAATAAAGAATAATTAGGGGTGCGTGTTGGCTGAATGGGCAGAGCAATGGCAGCCTGTTACCTATGCCAGCCTGTGAGTAATGCCACTAACTGGTGGTCATTCTATCATGGGGTCAGATCCTGCTGGCAGCAGATGATATCTCACACTGAATAAAGAATTTTAGGCTCGGACAAGTATTGTTGCTTCTCCTCCAGTCCAGGTCCTCCCACAGAAAAATGTGTAATAGTATAGGACTTAAAGTAGGCGCGACAATATGGGTCCGCGCTCTCTATTGACGAGAGTAATCCATTTATCATAAAAGTGACCCCAAAAATTATGAAAAGAAACAAAGAAAAAAGAAGGCAGAACATGTTAATTTAAATTACCATTTTACAGATGGCACATGAATGCAGGTCCACCAGCTCAGGACTCCCTTTGCGCATCATCTCACTCCGGTGGTGACGATATTCGTTGATGGCCCCTAGGAGATTTCTGTAGAGATTCTTGTTGGCACATGCCTTCAATCCCATCAGAAAGTTCAACTCTTTCAGGGATGATGCAAAGGCCTGCACTGTCATGCTGCCATAAAGCTGCATGCATGCACACAACTCCATCAACTGCATGGTGAATGCAAATTGGGGGTTGGAAGGAGTGGCTGGCCATAGTCCATGTCGCAGCAGGGTCACTGCAAGTTCCTCATGGCCACATGACCAGACTTTGACATCCAAGGAGAAACCTGAAAAGAAAAAAACACCTCAGTCCAAAACTTTTCAAGACTGCTAGGTTTTTACTAACTTTTGTAGCACAATAATTAAGTGCACAGCATGTATATGTGGAGTCAGGCAGCACAGTTGGTTAGTGCGCTAAGCTAGCAACCTGAAGGTTGTGATTTGAATCACTGTCTGCTATGGCAGTCTCTGTTGCACTTGGTGCACTTGCATGCAGTCACCAGATCAACATTCTGTCAAACATCTAAAATAATTCACCTTGATGATCGAAAACAACCAGGTCCACAACTTTTGTCTCATCACATCTGTGCCCAGGCAACTGTGTCAGCAATGTGGTTGCATTCACTGGCATATACAACATGTCCTCCTGCAATCACAGAAAAAAGAAACATTTAAAACTAATTAAAGCAAACACCGGCACACTATTCAACTCAACTTCATGTTAATTAATTTGTATTGTTAAACATTTGTTTACATCCATGTGCCAGTGAAGCAAAAACTTCCCTAAGCTAAAGAAATAATGATTTGTGCCCATCCCAATTAGACTTATCAGGTTTTCCATGGCCTGTGGGAACCCTTCCAGTGGATAGAAATTTTGTGTGGCTATAATATAAGATAAACAGGCGGCTTTTCACTCTTTCTGAAAAAAAGAGGTTAATTTCCTCTAGCTCTACAGCCTGTGTTAAAGCGGTGTCTATAAATAGGTTTAACAAGTGTGCTGGCTAAAAATCTAGTGGATAAGGGAGGGTATTATGATCAACAGGTGTGTTTGATACATGGATATATATTTTATGTATATATATCTATATACATAAAGCTGAACTTTCGCAACCGTTTGTCCTGTATATACGCCTCCGTGCGAGCACGAACACACGCAAAGTTTGGTGTGTTGGACCCCCCTGATTTTTCCGGTGAATATATGGGGTGGGAGTGAGAGGGAAAGTGTCAACTGGAGGTCGAGGGCAACTGCAGATTCTTTTAAACCAGAACACTGGTCCAAACAGTTACATAAGGTCAACCAATAACGTACGGTCCACCAGGCCCCATAGAGTCCCTGCCAGTGTATATATATATGGAAGGGTAAAGGATCACTTGAATATTCTGAGTCGGATGCCATAACAGAAATTTGCGGGGGAAAAGAAACATAACAAGCAAGTCGTGTTACTGTTACCTTCCAAATATAAGGCTTGTGAAAGTGCAGAATGCTGTGAAACTCATTGGAACACTGGTGGCAAAAGAAGGCATTAGGACCACAGTCAGGACAAAGGATGATGCTGTTTTCCTCTTTTCCACATCGGACACAATTTGTTGCAGGTTCCAGGCTTTTAAGACGGGTGTCCAGCAAAGTCTGGCGAAGATCTGCCCATCTGTTCTGCTCTGAACGTTGTCTCTGGGCATGAGCACTTTGTCCTGAAAGAAACAACAAAAAACCAACGTATAAACCGTGCATATAATATCATGTACAAGCATACAAAAGTGTATCATTGAAGAAAATTAAATAATGTGAATCGAAAGATCTGAGTGGCAACATCAATTCATAATTGTTACTACTCAATCATATCTGTTACAATGATGAGTGAAGCTTGCTGAAGAGGGGAGTGGAGGCAGGGGGTGAAAGGGATCAGTGCTTCCAGATCCAGTTTGAAGGAGGGATATTAACGTTTTGACTCCCAACTAATTTTACCAAAAAAACCACCAAAGTTAGTAACGTTCTCAGACACAAATTGTGTAAACACCAACTTGTAAAACTAGAAGTGCATCTATCCAGTGCTAGTTTGGTGGCAATATAACTTCCCGGAACAGACGTGGTAGAAATTAGGTCAATTTTAATGACATTATGGTTGGAATAGGACGCAACGGGAGTCCAAGGGTTAACCCTTTGTCTCTTGGTCGTATACCACAACAACTCATTTGGCCCAGTTTGTTGATTGCATTATTTGACACGAGACCTGCACCCAGACAGTGACATTCTATCTTTACCACCTGAATCACCCAAAAGAGCCCGGCAGGTGCCCTGTGTGTTTTATAACTTAACTGCTTAACACTATAACAGTGTACATACCTTGTTCATATGTTACTTTTTATAGTTACAAAACTGTTTAGTGGACAATTTCAATGAATCCAGTGGACACAGCAGGCACTTCCAACCACCCTTGGGCACCCAGAAGGTACAAGATTCTGTTTACGAAGTGAACTCAGGTGGTAAAAGGTGAAGCGTAGATGACGCCAATCACAAAATTAATGACAAAAGTCCTTGGAACCTATGCATGTATTTGTTGCTGCTTCACCCAATGTACGTCCAAAAAATATTACGAGGGTTAGAGCAAGATTTTAGTCTATTTATACTACACTTTTTAAGGGGACTGGCTACCCTGCCATTGTATCCTGTATCAAGATTTTAATGAAATGATTTTTTAAGGATACTAGAAGCCTTACTCTTGACATTGAAAGGATAAAAAGGGCACCTCGCCGTGCTACTTTAACTCTTTCCGTACCAAGTTTTTACAGAACACATCACAATTATTTTCTACACAGAAAAACACACCCGGTAGTGCTCTTTTGAGAGTGTGCTGTGCCTCTAGAAGAAGATACTACATGCATTATGAGGCATATCATTACTTGTCTTTAGCAAGACTGAGAAAGCATGTTTGAAATTACACACTTGTTTCAAAAACCAAAGAAATAGGAGCATGCTGAATTTGAGCTTACCAAGCAATATCTTGGTAATGATCTGGCTGATCCTTTCCAGAATTTCACCACACAATAATCATCCATTGGAAAATGTCCAGTCAAAATTTAAAATAAATCTCTTTAACAGTTTTCTAGCACTGACATAAAGAAGAGACGAACCGTCCATCAGAATGACAGTCACTTCCACATCAGACGCTGAACTGGAATCTCGCTGCACAAATACACGTACTGACTAACTGAGGGGTTTATGAATTCTTCACCAGCATCGATTGTAGATCTATTCATCTCCACTATCGCTGTCCTCAATCACAATCACAATCAGTCCACAAAAGTCGCATTAAACCTCACGCTCCGCGTTAGACGTTCATCTAATGTTGTGGGAGAGCTCTCTACTGCTGTAAAACCACATTGGGTAAGATGCGAAGCGTGAGGTTTAATGCGACTTTTGCGGACTGATTGTTATTGTTTTCATCGATAAATTCTGCGTCGGCAGCGGCCTAGTCGTTAAAAGGCCGAAATAGCCCGCTTGGTTATTGATTCATGCAAGAGAGCAGCGATAGTGAAGATGAATAGATAGATCTACAAAAATCCAAGCACAAAGTAACGAAAGTTAAAAGTAAATTTTCTTGGGGACATTTTTTGACTAAATTTTTTTTTGGGGGGGGCTATTTTTATAGCTCTGTTTACCTGCTTCTGCAGCTGGTCCTTGAGGTGTGTCCGTGTTATCAGCTTCTTCGTTCACATCAGGCACCACATTCCTAGTAGTACTACCAAGCGAAATAGTACTAGTAGTAGTACTAGTACTAGTAGTAGTAGGCCTTCTTCTTCTTGTCGAGTGTTGAGCTTTGTCCATGGCCTTCGAAGTTGTTGTAGAAGGGCTTGTGGCATTCAGGTCTACCCATTTCTTTCGCCTTCGTCCGAGAGAGTCAAAAACCTCCATCTCATACCAATCTGGCAAATCATCAACCTTTATTTCCACACCTCTGCCCCGCCGCACTTTCTTCGTTCCGAAAGCCGCCATTTTTTCGGGGTTGAGTTAAAATTACGCACCGCCCACCGATAATATATAAACGTGAGATAAGGAAAAAAAAGAAGAGAAGGAAATATTTTTATTTTTAATTTTGGAAACATTTATGATAGGATTTTATACTTACTAATCAAAAATGAAAGAAAATAAATTTCGGGGTTGAGCCGTTTTAGCCTTTTGTTGACTTCACAGCTGTAGGCCTACTGTTCATTCATTCTAGGCGTCATGACAGGCATCCGCTGCTACCGAGCAAGGAGTATGCTTTCGACGGATTTTATGCATCCTTTCGTTCCACGCGCAGCGGAACGAACGGATCATCAATTGGGTACGGTAGTAGCTTTGTGCAATGGGTGGATGATGATGATGATGATGATGATGATGATGATGATGATGATGATGATGATGATGATGATGATGATGATGATGATGATGATGATGATGATGATGATGATGATGATGATGATGATGATGATGGTGATGATGGTGATGGTGGTGATGATGATGATGATGATGATGATGATGATGATGATGATGATGATGATGATGATGATGATGATGATGATGATGATGATGATGATGATGATGATGATGATGATGATGATGATGATGATGATGATGATGATGATGATGATGATGATGATGCATTTCAGGTGGAATGTGAGAGTTTCTTTCGGACGAGACTAAGCATGGCATGAAAGCAAATAATCTTGGCAAAAGCAATAAGCAGCACTTGCCGTCCAAATAATCCTTTGCTCATAGTGGCATTGTTTACAAGTCTCCATAGCGCACGCATGTAGCAGTCTGAGAGGTTTTTCTTTGTCTCCCTATTGGCTTGTCTGCCTGCGTGCTCGTCTACTTGCTCTCTTCCCCCTCCCACCCCCATATCTCTCTCCCTCTCTCTCTCTCTCTCTCTCTCTCTCTCTCTCTCTCTCTCTCTCTGTCTGTGTGTGTGTCTGTCTGTCTGTCTGTCTGCCTGTCTGTCTGTCTCTCTCTCTCTCTCTCTCTCTGTTATGTGTATGTTCAAAGAAAACAATTGTCTTCGTGAGCGAAGCGAAATTAGTGCAGATTTTTCAGTGGTGATGTGCACTTCCAATTGTCATGGACTATAATGGACTGACGCAATTAATTCCTACTCGCATTGCCAGAAGTGTTCAAGTCTGGAGACGGATATTGTCGAGTTCATTTATGTTGTTGCGGTTCTAATTTTTGTAATGGGCCCGGGATCCACTCAATAGGATTTTCGTTTGTTTGTTCGTTCGTTCTGTTTCAGTGTGTGTGTGTATGTGTGTGTGTGTGTGTGCGTGCGTGCGTGCGTGCATGCGTGCGTGTGCGAGTATGTGTGTGTGTGTGTGTGTGCGTGTGTGTGTGTGTGTGTTTGTGTCCTTAGTCCTTCATTTGTTGCTTACTTGTTTCTTTGATACTCAGCTGGACCTATTCATTTTACTGGGTCTGCATCTCTCTGTCTCAGCATTCGGTAAATAAGCACACCGCGTCTCTGTGACGTAATGTAGGTTTCAAGCGCGAGGGTGTTCTTTACTCGGAATTTCTGCTTGACATCTGGTCGGCCTTGCAGAAGATTGGAAAACACGCGTGCGTATGT
The DNA here is from genome assembly GCA_034096865.1 of Theodoxus fluviatilis. NCBI lineage: Eukaryota > Metazoa > Mollusca > Gastropoda > Cycloneritida > Neritidae > Theodoxus > Theodoxus fluviatilis. The sequence continues at coordinate 51,844 of JAWQFJ010026757.1, read as the reverse complement.
ATCAGAAAATGGATAAAACAACATCAGAGAACAATGCAACATTTTTACTGTTTATTTTCATTTTTCTTATAAAAATACAATCTAGAGAAGAAAGAAAACAGAAATGTCATACCACACATTATGTCTACAGTTCTTCAAGATTTAGAATAATAACAGCATAGCTGACACATATATGAACAGTTCTAGAGAAACATTAGTAAGAGCCGAACGACAAATGTCTCATGAAAATTGTTTGAGAATGGCAACAAAGCCTGGATCTACTGTTTCTGGCATACAGAGGGAGCAATAAATGCATCAAAGATGGAAATCTGGCAGTCATGTAGTTGACAGACGCTAAATCTGGTATGTTTATAACGCATTTGAAGAAGAGAGTAACAAATCCTGGTTGTATTTAATTATTTGTCGTTATGCGTTAAGAGCCAACAGTTCTTCATCCTGTGTTTTAATGCTAAATACACGTCTATCTTACACAAAGCAAACCAAATGGCAGAATGAATGTTCAGAGCCATATTTTGACCGAAAGAGAGAGAAACTTCTATGTTAAAACTCCCACTACTTTAAAAACAGTTACATAGAACAAATGCTTCTTCATGTACAACATTATTGTAAGATTGAAATTCTACACATCAATATTATCTCAAAGAGTTATGTACAACGTAACTCTTTTTATCTTTTGGTTCGCTTCACAACAATTGTATAAATGGACATTTGCATAAGTAATATTGTCTTTCATCCAGTGCATAATGTCGTTCTAAATAAGTATGTCTGCAAAGATCTCTGTCAGTTAATCTGCGCCATCAAACAATGAAACGCTAGAAGACATCTTTCTGAGATGAAAGCCTCAGATCACTCAATGATTTCGCTTCGAGTAGTCAGTCATGGTCAATTGGACTTGGACTTTTGCCTTCAAGCTCAACGTACCTTCCCAATGTTTCGAGAAACTTAAATAAAATGTCAGAAAGCTACAAACACCTCTGTTCTCAACTTCTCGGAATGTCTCACTCCCTGCATCGAGAGAGCATAAGACTCGAATCACTTTACTTCGTCGATGCCTCAATCACAGTTGCCACGAGACTTGCTAATTCCAACTCACGCCTGACTTGCCAAACCTGGGAACGCATTGTACTGTCTCAGGGGCAAACCAGACAGCCAACAACAGGTATGCACCCGATTCGTCAATTACAGGCACACAAGGAACTCGCTGATCCAAAGTACACAGAGACACTCTGATCACCAACTTGCACCTACGTCTCCATACTAGGATACACAATTGACTCTCTAATAACAGACATACATGTGACATTCTATTCCAGTACACACAACTTTCTGACGACTGACTTACATCTGGCTCGAATCCTGACAGACATCTACCTCACGTACTAAGCCACACATTTTACTGCACCCAATATTTATGAGGGCCAATTTATGATTGGGGCAACGTAACAGAAGGATATAGGAGGGCATTGACATGAAAGGGGAAAATGGATAAAGTGAGTGGATTTGAAAAAGAGGGAATTCTCGAGGATATCTTCATTGTGATGATGTTTCAATTTCAAGCGGGCTACAATACAAACAATATAATGTCAAGGGGTGGGTAGGGGGTGTTGGTTACTGCGTGTGTGTAAAGTGAGAGAGGCCACGTGGGAGAGATACACGGGGACATTGGTTTGAGGTGGAATTATAGAACAGCTTGACTGACTACAAGGTGAGAAAGAAAACTTTCGGCGATTTACTCACAAGTATCAATGTTGTCAAGACCGAGTAAAATGCTAAAGTGAAGGGCGTTAGGCAATCACATCACATGATTGTGGGGGGGTAATTTCGTAATACAAAGGCATTCTAACGTTATTCACCCATCGAAATAAAACCACTAGTTTGTAAATAAAACAGTAAAATGCCAAACATCAAAAGTAGTTAACGCAATGGCATACCACCTTCTGGATTGAATATATTTGATAGCCAACAAAATCAGCGATTTAATTTGGTCGAGACAAATTATTTTAAAGCCGATTTTCCCTCAAAAACAAACAAATGGCAGTTTTGCTCCAAACTTTCGAACTACACAGCTCGGATTAAATGGCAAGACTGTAGTTAGAACAACGAAGCCCTGTCTACAAACCAAGGCCAAGGCTTGGAGTGACGTGTTGTACGAAGGTGTGCTAGTGCAGACCAGTCGATAACAAATCCACTGGCAGCAGGTGGGTAGGGGGCCGAGACAGTGAATCACACACACACACACACACCTTCTCGGTGGAAACTGCAACACAACCGTAAAACGTAGTATATCCTACTTGTTCCTCCGCATATCACTGCAACATCGTGCATATACACAACCCGAGTATTCAAGAGCAGAAACAAATAATGTTGATACTGGAAATGGACACCCACGCTTGAGAAACAAATTGTTTCATAGTCCAAACATTCGATGAATCTATGAGCTGACAACAGTTTTAAATGCCGGTAACGCCCATTCATTCTTTGTCAACAAATATACAACACATGGAAAAGGCAGATGAGATTTTTCTAACAAGCTTTGATTTACATCAAACGCAAACACGTGGACCTCAGCAAAGTGTTTTAATGGTAACAATAATAACGATCACGTAATAAATTATACCTCCACAACTCAGAAGGTCATTGGAGACTCAAGAATGGCAGTCACGGTATGTACACAAGCAATCATAAATAAATAGTGGTGGTGCCGTATGTACAGTGCTGGTTGCCGGGAGACAAAAGTCTGCAGATGCCGAGACAAGTCTGTGGCACAGAGCAGAGCACTGTCTGGTGACGCGCGTCACTCGAAGTTCATCGGGAAGAAAGATCCTCACACTGTCACTGGGGCCCCTTCACAAGTTCAAACTTTGCTTTCTCACTCTCTCTTCTCTTTCGTAAAACATGGCACCGTTCTTCATTTCAAGGAAATGTTCCTTCTCCACCATCTCCTGCAGACTCAGACAATTTGCATGGGAACTGAAGTGTTCGTACAGGACACCGCGCCAAACCTACTGCGAAGACACCCATCTCACTCTACGGAACTGCAGGAAGAAGACGCAATTTCACACCTAACAAGATCGGTGGTCCAATGCTTGCTGGGACATTACTGATCTGTTGATGTCACTCGAGGCAGACTGGAGACTCCTATCCGATTGGAGACCGTTCACTTGCTCCTAACCATGAAGACCACCTTGAGTATGGCTCTTATGTACAGCTGTGTGATCGTTTTCCGTACGAGCTAAGTTTTTTTCCCGTCATAAATACTATTAAACATTCAATAGGGCTCGAATACTTAATCGCATTTACTCAGAAATTAAAATCATCATTGTCTTGTGACAAACATTTTCATGATTCATTATCCCTTCAACGACTTCATAGGCCGGTGAAACTTGTTGACGTGCCAAAAATTAGAAAAGACACTGAGATCTTCCTTTGAAAAGTTGTGGCACAAGTTCTTCCTTAACTTCCAAAACATGACGCTCAATTACAAACATTTCTTTTCCTTGCCAATTGTTAATATGCAGTTTCTTGCAGTAAACATTACTGTTACATTACTGCTCGAGAGGCCCAGGAAGTTAAGATATTACTTCACCTCCTCCTAGGAGGCTAAATTGTGGAGATTGTGTTTGCGGTGGTGGCAGCTTGGGAACTCCGCGCTCTCTATGTACAGCAGTAACTCAAACACAAGTCCGTAATAAGTTAATCAACGAGCTATATATCCGAGCGTCTCTTAAGCAACAAGTCGAGAAACTGAAACAGCGAGAGTGAGGAGCCTCAGGCAGGCCATCAGGCCCTCGGGTCCAGTCAGGCCCAACTACACGGGAATGGGGTCTTGGTCCTCTCTCACATCACGGAGGCGCTCCTGCAGGGAGGCAGAACGAGGGAAGGGCTGGGGGTCAGGCGCGGAATAGGTCACCTTGTCCTCCAGGTCGTCCTGACCCAGGGGGAAGGGCTGGTAGGGATGTCGGGACGACACAGAGGACCCGTGCTCGTCCCAGCACAGGTCTGGCTCCGACGGGGAACGCACGGCCGAATCGGAGGAGGAGCCACCTTCGCTTGGGCTTCCAAGGTCTGGAGGGGTGCGGTCGCTGCCCAGACTACCCTCTGGACCTCCCGATCCCCTGCCACCTGTCTGGGAGGGGTAGGAAGGCTGATACCCGCTGTCCGCACCCAATCCTAGCTTGGAGGGCGAGGACTGGGAGGCGGGGGTGGAAGCTGGAGACCAGGGGGCGCCTTGGCCGGACATCACCACGCTGTGGTCGGTGGAGAGCGAGCTCAGGCGCCGCAGTTCCGCCTCCGACAGTCTCAGGTCGTCCTCGCTAATGTGCAGCGGAGTAAGGGGGTCGCTGCCATCCTCCTCCCCCTCGCTGGAGGAGTCGTAAAGTGCGGGCTCAGGTGGGGACAGAGGACCGTTGATGTGGTAGGGGGGCAGCCCCTCCAGCCCAGGACTGCCGCTGCCCGACTCTTCCTCTGGCGTGTTTTTGGGCGTGCCCCCGGGGGTGATTCCAGGCGTGCTGCCCATGGGAGTCAGGCCGGGGGAGTGCGCCCACGTAGCCAGCAACGACTCGTCTGGAGGAGATATGTCCTCGGCGTCGCATCCCCCGGAGACTACGGGCTGAGCCATGTCCATGGGGGAGCGAGGACTGCAGGGGGACAAGCCCCGGAGAGGAGCTCTACTACTCAGAGTCTGCAACTCGATGTGCTCCGGTCGCGCTGCCAGAGTCGCGGGTTCAAGGCCGTTAGGAAGGTCAAAATAGCGGCTCTTTTCGGGAGGGCTCTCGTCCTGGGACTCAGCTTTCAGCCTTGACCTTGCGCTCAGGGGTCGGGCATCATGGCCGTTGACCTCCACGTAGGACTTGGGGCGCAGCACAGCTTCCACGTTCTCGTCCACGATGTCCGACGGGTAAGGACTCACGTGGTTGCCGATCAACTCCTCCGTCTGAGTCTCCTGTACACACACACATACACAGAGTTCGTGTTACAAGAAACAGTAGCGGATAGATGAGAAAGAATTATCAATAAGGACGCACCTGCTTCAGGGCTTCCTATAACAATTTTCGTACAAAAGTAGGACAATGTTTACAAATACAGATCAAATGTAACGTTGATTCAATGCCACGCATCCATACCACACAGGCCGAACTGGAAATAATATCACACACACACACACACACACACACAAACACACACACACACACGCACGCACGAACACACACATACACACATGCACACACGCAAACGTACTCGTATACGCACTTATAAACGTATAAACCGTATTTCTTTGTACAAGATCTCTTCAGGGCCGAGGGCTATTGCGAGCGGTAGATCTTTGCTCGAAGGAAATACTACACTGAAAGTGATTGCACACTTGAATGGCTTCGAGTACGTTCTCTCAATCTTGGAAGGGACGGACATCTTGGGAACTAGCACGAGGCCAAGGCAGGAGCCCTTTACGTAATTCCCACACCCACCTGATTGCGCATGAGCCCGCGCAGGTTGAGGGGCGGAGGTCCGCCTCTGGCATCCACCTCGTCAAGCAGGGGCTTGTGTTCTGGAATGTTATTGTTCTTCTTCCTCCTCCTGGCCTCGAACTTCTTGCGTTGTCGTCTGAAACATCAAAGCTCGAGTCAGGCCACGGGCAGCTCACACACACCTGCACTCCAAGTCCGCAGGTAGAGTCAGCCACAATCATTCGTAGGACGACAGAGACCTTCATGCAGTAAACTGCTGGGAAATACGAATTAGGTAAACGAATTTATCCTAAAGGTAAAGGTGTGGTTTTATACAGCGACTCATCACCCATGTCTGGGTCTCAAACCGCTTGACACTTTACCCCCTGATCACCGGGCTGATTGGTCAATCTTATCTTATTAGAGGACAGTATCGCCTATAAGGCAGTTTTCCAATGACATCTTACTTGGAAGCAGACTCAGGGACATTACTTAACCCACAAAATCTGCTGGCTTTAGCCTTATTTCGTTATGTCAAGAAGAACAGACTTTAACGGTGTACCAATCATCACTGGTGAGGACAAATTACCATTGTGAACAGTCTTGGTCATCCTATTACATATCGTTGATAATGACACAAAGTTCACCTGTTTGAAAGTCGCGTCAAGCATTCCTGATTCCGACAGGAATTAATCGGTGCTATACACGTATTTGAAAGTCTAGTCAAACGTTGCTGAAGACGACGACAATGTTCCATGCGACCGTCTCACACAGTCATCACTGACTCACCTGGCCAGGAAGTAGGAGGCGATGCAGATGATGATGAAGACTACCAAAGCGATGACGATGCCTACGATGATGTACGTCCTCTCCTTGTTGAGGGCCTCTGCCTCTGCAAACAGCAAGTCTTTAGTTATGCATCTACACATAAAATACTAGATGTCATCATACCGAACAGAACAACATGGCACAAAAGTAGCACGATCTTCATGTGAAAAGACTGGTGGCTGGTACGCATTGTTTTTCTGGACGTCAGGGCCGTCAACCACAACTTATGGAATCAGTTAACTTCTTGTGCCCTTGGTGTATGCAAAACCTAGAACCGTAGGTCGTGGGCTTGCTAACAAATGAGACACTGAGCCACACACAAAAGGTTCCCTAAACCAGGTGTTCATGCCTTTGCTGCTTGAGCTTGCTTTGTTAGAATTTCTCAAACTACGCCAAGTCATGTGTGCGTGGAGCAAAGATTCAATTTCCTCTATCCAAAGGATGATCTTTCCTGCCAACATTGTAGGAAGTAATTTTATAGATCGTTTCTTAAAGAGGGAGACTTTGGATCGACGTGGAAAAATGAAACGCTTTTTGGGAGTCAGACTGTACTTGTAGTCGTCTTAATGACGCAAGATGCAGGCGATCATTAGAAATGTGATCAAACCATCGCACGCTGAGAATCATGCAGTCGTCCAGCGGAACAAAAGTCAGCAGTACTAAAGAGACAAGTCAGGGGAAAACATGTCATGTTTGTAGGATGAATGCAAAGTCAGTACTAAGGTACAATTAAAGGATACTATGGCTATTCGAAAAACGTCAGTTTAGATGACTCATAGCTAGGATGCATTAAGGGAGAGGTTAGGTCTACCAAAGTGGAGTGCAGGAGTCACACTGTGTCAGAATTCAGAGCACAGGGAAGGTCTGAGGACAAGACGTCCGAATCGCACACGCTCGCAGTTAGTAAGGTGTGGCGTCATCAACAGGCACTGACGCGACAGACGTCATCAACAGGTAATGACGTCAGTGCTGTCATCAAAAGGCAACGACACACGTGTCGTCTTCAACAGGCAATGACGTGGGTGGTGCACTGGTTTGGTGGTAGTGAGTATTTTTGCAGGCACTCATTGCCATGGTCTTGTGCCCCAGTCCGTTCATTCTCAGGATGGTAACTCAAGCCACCAACAAACAGCTGCGCTCATTCCATCGCACAGCAAGGAGAAGGAAAACAGGCCATACAGGATCCGAGGAGGAAAGGGGAAATGCTTGGATAGACCTTCCTGCATAACATCTGTTCCTACTTCCCGAACTTGAAACCTGCTTCCAAACCTCAATTTACAGAATTCTCCTTCCATCTGATGTCTGCTGACTTACAATGAGGACGTCCTTAGCCATACCCCTATCCCTGCAGTGGAGTGGCCTGGGATCCCCTCAAGTGACCTAGATAGCATTTATCTTTCCAGTCATATTCTTACCGACTCTGAAAACCTCAACTAAATGCCTTCCTTTATTCTTCCTATTAGTATTTTTTTAGCCTTTGCATTCAAAATCTTGGATTCTCTCCATTCTTTTATTGCCTGTTTCTTGCCACGCACTGTATAAGATAGCTGTTCTCTCCAATTCTTCGTTCTAGCTCGGTTTTCAGTTTGTCTTTTACATGCTTCTCCTTCACTTGTTTCTAATTGTTCTCTTGAAATTCCCTCACCCCTTTGCCCAGCTCATTATGTGCGTCTATCTCTAAGACTTGTTATTGTTATTACTAAACGTAACTGTTCATGATTCAATAGTTGTACAACCACTTGAAATATGCTCTTTACACACTTTTTTTCAAAAGAAAATTAGCACTGGGTTTCGAGATACAAACTCGGTTTTAAGATTAACATTCCAACTTAATAAACAGTCAGATTAATTTTTCTTATCAAAATGCACTGATACTAGATTATCGATCTCGGAGGTCCAATTTTTCTGTGCGATATTTTAGGGAATCCGACTATGCGTAATGGCTCTGAGGCGTTAACATCAACGCGGGGAAGAGGGATAACAGTGTTTTAAATCTCAAGGCACGCATTCCCATAAAGAAGATTTGCATGCGGAAAATGTTATCAAGGGAAGGACGACGGAGGATTCAAAGCAGTCCAGGGAACAACACTTGCAGGCTTTATAGTTAATGGAGAGAACGAGAGTTGAACATGCTGTCTCTCAGGTGGGAAGAAACATCCAAAACCAAAAATACACTTACAACGGGGGAATGAAAAATCTAGAAAGGAAGAGAATGAAGAAGTGAAATAGCTTTTTGCCCTAAACCAAAATGTATATGCCAAACTTTAAAATGGTCTACTGTATTACATGATAATATTCTTCGACAAGGTAAAACCAGATACGTTAACTAAATGACCATTGAGTTACGTGAACACAATGTAGTTAAGAACAAGAGGATAACATGTGAAATCAACGCAGCATGCAAATATGATCATGTGAAAATCAAGGGCAAAAATATGCAAAGGCCAAAGCACCCAATCCCAGAATACGCAAGCAGGGCTGCTTCATCCAGGAAAACAAAGGGTGGGGGGATGTCTACTTGGCCATCAAAAAGCGGTGGTCAGTGGGGGAATACATGGACACAGAGGCGGACCTCCATTGTGCCCCGTAACTCCAAAGCCACATGGGAACCCTGGGTCGTCCACGAACACAGCAAGGCAAGAACGGCAACCCACACCAACGACAGCAGGGCCCGAGCGGGAGCCAAGGCAGCATGCAAGAGGGGGACAAGGCAGATACATACGGTTGATCGCACGAAATTGGGCGAAGATATCACGGACTTCGCAGCGCTGGCCAGACCACTCTTGCGGGCACCTAGAGGGCAGCACCAAGCCAGGGCAATAAGTGCTCCGTCCAAGCGGAGCCCGACAGGCACACCACACAGAGACACGGACACGCAGAATCAGAGAGAATCAGCAAGAAGACTGGAGGAGAAGCAGGGCAGAGGGAAAGGACATCGAGGCAACCCTCACGGATCCCTGCTTGTCCTTCACCCTTGACCCCACAGGAAATAGGTCATGGTCGGCGTTTTGGGCAGAGCGATTGAGATCTTACCTGGTCTCTGACCCAAAGCCTTCCACTCGTCTGAGGTCAAGTGGGACAAAATGAGTAGGGCTCCTTTCATTTTCTCTCCAATAAAAAGCCATCAGCTGCCACTTCCAACGCTTAGCCATTATGGACATCCAGCACTACTGATTTTGTAAATGTCCAAAGGAGAGAGGGAGAAAAATACAAATATATTTCTGGTTATGCTATTTTTTTAGTGAGAAAGATTGTTGTAATGCTGGCAGAAACTCTACGTGGTCGCAATCTGCGCTAAGAAGCCCAACGACAAAAAAAGAAACCTACAAGGCCCACGTGACCTCTGGACTGACCCCCAGCTCGGACTTCAGAGGGCAGCGTGCCATCCTTCCAGCCAGCCTCTGGTCCTCTGTCACAGTTCCACAAAGCCCCGCACAGCCCCGCACCTCTCATAGCCCAACGTAGCCCACACAGCAAATCTCAGTCCTTCTTAATTGACCTTAACGACAATAGTTTGTCCTATTGACACTTGAATCCTTTACTACAGTCCTCCACATTAAACACTGAAATTTGTTCACCGACTGAGGTAGATGATGTCTTTAAACACATCTAGTGCAAATGTAGTGTCCCATTATCAAATAACAACAGTTGGCATGTTCAGAGCAAATGAAGAAGTTACATTTACATATTTGTCAAGTTTATTTCCTTGCAAGTATGAAACTGCTCAATGTCTACTGGCACGCATATCAAGAAATTGTCTGTACATCTACGAAGTGAGTGTCAACGGCGTTAAAGAATTAATGCCCATGACATTTTAGTCACAACAAAGTTACACTTGGGAACCATGGAACACACGGGAAAAACAAAGGGTCAGCGTGACCTCTGATGACGGCCATGCAAATGAAGGATGACTGACAGCCCAGACAGCAGTCACGTGGATCGTCTACTTCTATTATCAGTGCAGAAATATCTTGTTTCCTGCGCTACTCTGGAAGTAACACTAAAGCTTTGCTGCTGATTATGCGTGTGCTTTTGAACTTCTAGCTGCATGACACAGATGGTTAAAAAAAAAGTCGGTATTGGCCACGCATTTGCCTGCAGGGCCCCTCAGCAAGCTACGGTAGGCAGACAACGTTTGGGGAGTCAGACTGCTTGCAAATCTGATAACTACGGGCTGAATACTCTGGGGGCAGCATGATAGAAAACTAGAGGACGAATACTTTACGGCATTCTGACTGCTTGCTAGAGGCTGAACATTTTAGAGCAGCCTGACAGCTGGCTAGAGACTGGAGCCGATGGGAACTGTCCTGCAGGGAGGGGCTGGCTGGAAGTGAGGCTGGCAGAGCGGAGAGAAGCCAGTGCTAGCAGAGTGCTGCTGACGGTGAACACAAGCCGCTGGTTAGAGCGCCACACCACCAGATTGCAGCTAGCTCACTACCGCGCCTCGCTGGGCTGGGCACGGTCCTAGCCAGCTAGCCACCAGACGTCCTTCACACCCCGACAGAGGCCGTGACCGTCTCGTCGGGGTGGGTGTAGTTTGATTCTCGCGTAATTGTCGAATTATTTAATGCGATCATTAATTTCCACAGAACAAAAGAGTTACTTGTGTATAGAATTTGAAAGACTAATTTACTTTTGCGCCTAGCAATCACTATTGCCATTAACAATGTGAAATAATATTAGCATGGCCGGTCTGAAGACTTTTTAAAATAGACAAGAATTTTAAACAAATTGGGTTTGCCATTAATTGATGGAAAATAATACTGACTTTTAAAAGGATCAAACATTTTGAAGACCTGCACTACAACTCAAATATGCAGTCGTCCAAATCTTCTGTGACAACTCTCGATCCTTGAAGGAACTTCAACAGATTTTGAATGTATCTTTAAAACACTGGAAGCCGTCATCGACAGAGTCTTCAGTCGTCGAAATGAATCTCATATTTAAGAATCCGTGTCGAATACAAATGATACGCTTGATTAATTCACACCATGATGAACACATATTTAACAATTCATGCTCAACACATCAAGTGTTATGGCGTTAATCGTACATAGGGCCTTGATTAGTCACTGTGGTGTTGTCATAATAACAGGTCAACTTTTCCAGCTGGCATGACACACTGTCAGCGCAAAAACACAAATCCATGCTGAACTATGTCAGAGCACTAGAATCAACGGCCATGCAGATTAGTTTTCGAACATCTCGGTACGCGTTATGTTCAAACATTGATATCAGCCACAACAGCAAGGCTCTCTGCTCGGACCGCGCGGAGCACGGTCATTGGCAACGCTCACGGGGGAGGGTCGCTATGGGACGCTAGGTGGCTGTGGCTAGGGCATGCCATGCCTAGGAAGGAGGGGTACACTGAACCTTAGCAAACATATAAGATTCGAGCATCGTACTTATTCCCGAAGGGAGGCGCTCTTCGCAACGCTTGCCCGTGAAGTACATCGGGCACCTGCGTGAAACCAGTAGAGTTAGTGCTCCTGACCCGTCCGCCAGGGGAGCTCACTCACAGGAACAACACCACACAAAGGAGGTAACCCAGGTCGGTGCTGTTCACATCTCC
>JAWQFJ010026757.1:27500-37500 GCA_034096865.1 Theodoxus fluviatilis | reverse complement strand
CAGTGTCGTGTGTGACCAGTGTGCTGCACTCGGGGCGTGAGGGAGCCAGTTTATTACGGACAGAGTGCAGGAATCACAAATGCTTCACACGACTCACAGGCCGCTATTATTGCCTCGTCCCATAACACTGAAACCAGCAAGGTAAGACAAGTCAGAAACACTGCACCTATCTTGGTGACGAATGTAACGATGACAGATGACGACACAAAATGACGATGTCTACGATGACTATGACAACAATGACGAAAGGAACATGCCGACGAAGACAATGATTTTTGTTGACATTCATAACAATAGTTTCTGGACGACGATCATGTTGATGCAGAAGACTGTTGTTAAGACAGGAAGAAACGGGACGAGAATTAGACGAATAGGAGTAATATATGGGAAGAGACACAGAGTCCAGAGAGAACGCTCTCGACATAGAAATTCCTCAGTGCTGCATTCACGAAGATAGGCATAGGAAGTACAACGATGACCTTTATGTGAACCTCAGGGTAAATCTAATGATGGGCTTGTTCCCCCTGCAAACAGGGGTCTGTTCCAGTGGACCATTTAGGCAGCTCTGACACAATTACAGGAAGAGCTCGCCCTCTGTCCATGCACACCGTAGACACGACGTTCAGGGCTCGCCCCAGGTTGACCTTCAACTCTGACCCCTCGCTGTGTGGCCTCGACCCTCGCCAGACATCCAGTCGTGGAATGCAGGCAGCGACTCAACGCGAGGACGGCAATTATTTTTTCTCAACAAAACGAACCAAGCAGCGGGCATGATTTCCCTGAGGAAACAAACCCTTCGGTCCTCACACCTGTTGCACGACTCCCTGAAAGCACAGGGAACTGCGCACCGCAGACTACGCTGTCAGCAGACACGTAGCCAGTGTCCAGGAGCCGACAGGAAAGAATGCACAACTGCCCAGCTCCAGTCAGAAAGCGATTTTGAACCAGACGCGTGCTGTCAAAGAACCCCGGGGAGCAGTCCAGAGTATGCCTGTCTTGGAGAGGAAACTGCTGTCTGGGGAAAGGTGTGTTCTCCGGGGCAGAGGCCAACAGGAAATGGGAATCTGGAGTTCATTAAATCCGAAAAGTGTACTGTAGCCGCGAAAGAAGCAAAGTGGAAAGTTTAAGGACGTGACGTGGCATGAAGAACTTGTTTTGATTTAGGTTTTCATTTTATCAAAGAACTGCTACAAGTGTTCTATTACTACCGCAGAAATCCATTATTCCATTTTTATGTACACGGAAGCTATATTATATTTCATAAATTTCTCTCTCTGTGAAAAAACCAAATGTTTAAGGTGATCTTTACAACAACAAAACGATGAATACTTTGTGGCCTTACTTCTCCAAGCATGAATCTCATTTCCCTGAAAACCCCTTCAGCAGGTGGTGGGACGGGTAAAGGCGCTATAGCGATGGACTGAAGCACTGCACCCATGTACCTGGTGACTCTGTAGCGGCAGACAGCACATCTGTCGTCTGGACGGCTAGGCAGCCCGTGCTGCACGGAGGCAAAGCGCCAGGCAGACAGCCCCATCTGGTCCGCACCTGGACATGACGCTACTCGAGCAAGGCGTGCGGCCCACCTCCCTCCGCCCTCTCTCTTTCGTTCTTTCTCTCTCTCTCTCTCTCTCTCTCTCTCTCTCTCTCTCTCTCTCTCTCTCTCTCTCTCTCTCTCTCTCTCTCTCTCTCTCTCTCTCTCGCACGCGCGCGCACACGCACACACACCAAGCTGTCGATCATCACTTTTCCCCGCCTCCGCTTTTAAAATGTTGCGTCCTTGGAGATTCTGGCACCAACATATCTCGCTAACAGATTCACGCCTATTTCAACAGCCTGCCCAGATAACGGTGGAATTCATATCCCAAACTTCTTGCAAAGATAGGGCTAAATTAGCGGCCAATGTAACGTGGGAATAAAAACTGTGCATGTCGTGGGAAATATTTGAGGGTGTTCGACAAAATGTACAAGTGCAAGCGCGGCTAAGTGTTGCAGATGATAGCAGTTTAACTGCACGACACCTGTTTGGTGCTTGCCCGCGCTGAATGTAGGGGCAGACGATTTCATTGCAATCTTATAGAATCTTACACCAGTTCTTTCTCCCCTGTCGTGTCACATTTAATTAACCTGACGGAGTTGGAAAAGGAAAAGCTTCGTTCTTGAGACCTTGCATTTCATATGCCAATGGCAGCGAAAGACTCCCTGTACATGTGCAGCTAACAGAGGACACTGCAGAAAGATGAAAGTAAAAATACCCAGGATTAATAGAGAGATAGCTGATTACAGCACAACTTGTAGTCAAGGCTACGTGCCATGGGTGACACGAGAATGCGATGTTTACCTCTCTGCATGGCCTGGGTCTGCTGCTGACGGAGGCTTCTTTGCTCGGTGGTTGCTGATATATTTTCCTCACTTATGCTCCCTCAGCAAAAACGTACAGCCTTCTGATTCGCAACCGGCACTTGCGGGCTGCAACACCACAGTTCGTTAAAGGGGCAGAATTCTCTTAGCAGAAAAATTCTCCTTCCTCGGTATGATTCCTTAATGTAATCCGTTGTTTCGGGAGTACTGCTGGAGATCCTGGAAAGCTACGGGCGAACAGCGACGCGTTCACGGAGACACATCTCGTCAAGACCTACTGGTAGAGACGTCTCCTTTGGATCTCGAATGTCTCCACGTACACCTTGCAACGCAACCTGCTTTGCAATCGATTGAAAGCAGGTGGCCATGCAAAGTGTCACCGTCTTCCCCTCCTTCTCTTCCCCTCCTTCTCTTCCCCTTCCCTCCTCCCCCTCCGCTGCTCTCTCCGTCTCTGAGCGGTACACACGGACGATCAAGAAATGTGCACCTGCTCCCCTCACCTTACCACTCACTGACCCGGCCTGCTACGGTCACAAATCCGCGTGCGTTACGTCATACAGCGTCTAGAATTTAAAGGCGGGCCCGATGCAGTGCGCACCACACTGATCGATTTTCTTTTCGCACTTCGTTGTCACAATCCTCAGGCTCCCACGGCGCCCATCGAAGCCCCGTAGTTTCGCCTGTTTTTCTATTATATTTCTTTGATATTCTTTGAAATGATCAAGTGTCTACTCCCTAGCGTCGGTTGTGTAAGGGTTTCTTACAAATTGCACAATTTTTAAATTTCGCAATACAGTTGGGAAACCGTTGAGAATTTTAAGGACTCGTCCGTCAGTACTGCAGCACAAGACAGAAACTCATATAATGGATACCATGCGGTCACTGACTACGAACATCGTTGTGTAATGTGTTCTGCCTTCTACGGAGTGTTTCTATGAAATTCTATGAATTAGAAAGACATTCGGAATTGTCAGGAACAGGTTGCTGCTCTACTGCACGGTGCTGAAAGCAACAGAAAAGGCGATCATTTCCTACGAGCTCGGATCCACGCTTCTGAGAGTGAGAGCACGCCCAAGCTTTCACACAGCACTGCTGGTGAGAAGACAGGTGTCCCGAGCAGCTGGCAGTGACGGCCATCGCGTGAAGGAAGATCGATCGGGCAAGATTACGATCTACCTCGCATGAGAACGACCAATCGGGTCTTTTCAAGCAGTTTAAACAGCCCGGTCGATAACGTACAAGGCTGATGCCTTTAGGTTGCGTCTAGAAATAGGCACGGGGCGAGAATGAGGTTGTGGCAATGACTGGGGATGGCCGGGGAAGAGTTCACCAGGGGTCATATGGTAATTAGCAGCACAGCCATGATGGTAGGTTACCTAACTTCCGGTGCTATATGTTGGGGTATGTTTCGTGTCTGTGTTGAGGAGTGATTATCGCTAGATCGTGGCAAAAGGATGGCATTAAAGCATGTAAACTGTTTAATTAGATTTATAAAAAAGAAATAAAAAATAGTCAATATAGAATATTGTCACGTATACTTTCTGCGCAAAACCCACAGAAGAGACGTAAACAAACCACACCGTACATACCTAGCAGACGAACACGATCGAATCGTAGGCACTACGCCAGCAGAAGATCGAGCTAGTGTGATATAATGTTTCATGTAAAGCTCGAATGAGTGGCAGCAGATAACTGTTTAGTTCTGGCTTGAATTGACTATTTCGTTTCCCTGGTCAGGCGAGGACAGAAAATTCACGATCATAGAGTCGATGAGTGCATGATCAACTTGCCCGCATTCGGCGTAATGTAACGTGTAAGATTATGACAAGAAAATGGCATTAAAGCACAAAACAAAGTTTCATGACAACTAAATTCACCAATTATATTAATAACTGACCATTTTTACACCTACAGCTAGTGCTGAAACCTTACAAAGCAAACAAAACATACTGCGGGGAGTGTCCCGGTCACGCATCAAAACTCAGTGCACGAGTGATCGTTTCGCTTTTCTCTTATTTGTGTATCTGCTCCGACATGGTAAGCTGGCTGTGCCAAGAAACCAACATCTAAAATAATTAGAGTTAGTTGATACATTTTTCTTTCTAAGGTAATGTCCGTGAGGAAGAAAACGCGTTACATTGACTTTCGCAAGCCCGATGCCTGTCGATTTTACCTCAACAAAATTGAGGTGATCGGCGGGCTCGATCCATACCAGCTGACGCTCCCTATGGGTTAGGGGGGGGGGGGGGGGGTAAGAATTGACCCACCGCGTCTCCCTTCGCGATTCGTAAGAGGCGATTAACTAGGTACATCGTGACTTGATTTGCGCTGACTCGGAACTATTCTAGTGGTTTTTGTGCTCGGTGGCCTTACGTAGCCTACAAAGGCTGATAAGCCTTAAAACTCCATCCATCCATCCATCCATCCATCCATCCATCCATCCATCCATCCATCCATCCATCCATCCATCCATCCATCCATCCATCCATCCATACCAGCTGACGAAGGACCAACTTGATCCGGAATTGAGGAACACTCCGCCAACGAGTGCCATGGACATATTTAATTGTTGTACTCGGAACATCGGCGTACAAGTTGGAAGAGTTAAAGAATTATAGGTCTTTGGAAGTCTATCGATTCTTTGTAGCAGGATTCGTGGGAGATGTCTGCTGATTCTCGCCGGGTGTTTGTCTCGAAAGGTCAAATATATTCTGTAAATCATTTTCCATCCTCTTCGTCTAGCTTCGGTCACCCTTTGCACAATCGGACCTTGATTGATTTTCTCTGATGGTATAAAGTAGTAAGAGCGTTTGACTTCTCTTAATTTTTCTTTTTGTTGTTTGTTAAAACAATTTTTCACGCAGCAAGAAGTCGGCATGGTTGCACGTCTCCCGTAGCACAGCTTAGCAGACAACGCTTGCCTCCTACCAACATGGCTGAAAGCACTTGGCTTCTACAAATAACTCCGGAAGTGACGACAACGCGTCTCCGGCCTATATGGAGCGGTGCTGAAATACTGAAAAACGGTGGATGATGGGTGATGCAGTAGAACAATTGTGAGGGGAAAGCAACCACCCTTTGTGAGTAACGTATCAAACTTGGGCAGGTACGCAGATCAATGCCACAGGCGCAAAGAGACCCGAATGGAAAAGGAAACTGCAGTCTCCCAACTTCTCACAAGCAAGACTCCAATCATGCAGTCGTGATAACGTTCCATCTGCATGACTGCAGTGAAGAAAATTCGTATCTGCCCCATTGTAGAACTCATCCATCATTTTTCTTTCATCAAACGAGCAAGCAAGCACTCTACCTTCCTAGCATCCTGACCGAAGGCGGGCTGGCGCTTTGACCTTCAGCTTGCCCGGCATGGCGTGGAGAAGTCTGACCTTTCAGGGAAGAGCTTCTCATCTGTCTCCCTGTCTCTCTATCTGCAAACCGCCATCTTTCCACCTGCAGACCGCACGTCCCCATAGAACGCCATCTTCACGCTCTTAACCTGACCCCGAAACCCACTTTGCCAGACTCGACCTTCGACCTCAGGGGAAGCAATCCAGTCTGCACCACCTGGGAACACCAGGGGGCGCTTCTGGAGATAAACAGATCCATCTGTCTCGCCTTCCTCCCTGTCAAACTGCCGTCTGATCAACCACCACTCCAGAACTCCAGATGAGCAGTCTAGTCTTGTCTAGTCTAGGAGAGAGTATGGAGAGGCGGGGGTGGGAGGTAGGGTCGAGGTGTAGTTGAGGGTGTGTAGAGAGCAGGGATGACATGGACCTAGGGACAGGCAGGCAGGCAGGCAGGCAGGCAGGCAGACAGACAGACAGACAGAGAGGCAGGCAGGAAGGCAGGCAGGCAGGCATGCAGGCAGACCGATCCAGACACACAGACAGACGCCTAACGAGGAAAACCAACAGAAAGGTGAACATGAGTATACGTGATAAATTATCTTACAACACTTAGAACTTTTTCCTTACTCCTCGTGAACACAGATCCCCATACATACGCTGAAATGGTCGTTGTCCCCAACATTCAGGGACAAAGTACTCGGAGTACTCTGTCCCCGGGGACAGAGTACTCCGAGTACTCTGTCCACGGGGACAGAGTACTCGGTCTTTGAAATCTCGGCATTTGAACGAGACCGAGACTGCCAACAACCGGCAGTTTACCTATCAAAATGGCGGTCGACGTTCGAATGGGACAAGATTTGTTGAACTATTTGAATACAGTGCCGGCCTACAGGGAGTGAAGAGCATGTCGCGATATATCACATGGTCATCGGTATGTCACGTGACTGTAAGGACGAGATTTCAAAGACCGAGTACTCTGTCCCCGGGGACAGAGTACTCCGAGTACTCTGTCCCCGAATGTTGGGGACAACGAACATTTCAGCCATACATACCTGTACCTAGCAGGAAGCACCGAAGCTTCAATCCGAGTATGGCGGCTGACATTCAAAAGTTTAAGGAGGTCAACATGAATACGTTGATGCTCTTGCTCTTGCGTGCGTGTGTGTGCGTACATGTGGGTGGGGAAGATCAAGGAGCAGAGCAACGAGAGCCTGGGCAAGACACTGAGCAGGCCCTCAGGTGTAAACAGCCAGCAATAAAGACCCAGTCACCAGACACTAGGCGCCAGACAGACAGACTATAACGTGTTTAGAGTGTGAGTGGATGGTGGGGTGGGCGTGGAAAGTGGGTCTGTGGTTGGTAGACTTTAGAGGCCACTGAAAGGGGGTCGATACTTGTAAAAAGAGACCACAAGACCCCTACCCATAGAATGGACCTAAGACAGGCGTTAGAAAAGATTTGCTCTACATTTTTCGTAAAGGCACTCATTTACATCAAGGGAAGAATAATACACACAGACGGCAGAAGGAAGGGATTCAGAATTATCCCCAGTAGGGAGAATACTAGGGATCAGCCTTGAAAACTTCCGAGATTGACAGCACTGCGCTGTCAGCAGTTGGTCATTGATGACGATTGCTGAAGTTGCAAACGTGCTGCGAAAACAAACCAACAGCCTGTTTATCTTCATAGAGAGTCTGATACCAACCGGCCACGTTTAGGGAGAAGGGGCAGTTTATAAAAAGCAGCTTTTGGTTGGAATAGCAGGATGGGGTATTTTAGGCAGAGAGCACCCATCTCTGGAGATGGCCTTGTCGAGCTGCACCAAAGAGACCGCTTGTTGGGGAGCAAGGCAGAACGATGAGAAGTTCCAGAGCACGATAAGAAGGTGATGACCGATTGCAAAATCTCTCTTTCTCTCTCTCTCTCTCTCTCTCTCTCTCTCTCTCTCTGTCTTTCTCTACGTCTGCCTGTCTGCCTGTCTGCCTCTCTCTCTCTCTCTCTCTCTCTCTCTCTCTCTCTCTCTCTCTCTGTCTGTCTGTCTGTCTGTCTGTCTGTCTGTCTGTCTGTCTCTCTGTCTTTTTCTACGTCTGCCTGTCTGCCTCTCTCTCTCTCTCTCTCTCTCTCTGTCTGTCTGTCTGTCTGTCTGTCTGTCTGTCTGTCTGTCTGTCTGTCTTTTTCTACGTCTGCCTGTCTGCCTCTCTCTCTCTCTCTCTCTCTCTCTCTCGCTCTCTCGCTCTCGCTCTCTGTCTGTCTGTCTGTCTCTCTGTCTTTCTCTACGTCTGCCTGTCTGCCTCTCTCTCTCTCTCTCTCTCTCTCTCTCTCCCTCTCTCTCTCTCTCTCTCTCTCTCTCTCTCTCTCTCTCTCTCTCTCTCTCTCTCACACACACACACACACACACACACACACATTTTTTCACCTTGAAATGGGCCGGTGGCCTAAGCAATAAAGTTCTTCGTTCGTTCGTTCTCTCTCTCTCTCTCTCTCTCTCTCTCTCTCTCTCTCTCTCTCTCTCTCTCTCTCTCTCTCACTCACTTGCTCGCTCGCTCTCTTCGACTGCCTTATTGTGGCCTCGAAGAAGCCCGGATACCGAGAAGGAAGAAGTTCTTTCAATCTAATTTGGGAGATAAGCATGGGCCATTGAGCGATAGACGCAAGCGGGAGACGGGTGCTATCTGCCTGGAAACTCTCGCAGCACCGGGGTCCGCCACCGAAACTACGGGACGTCCAGTGCAGAGATTTCTTGGCCAAACTTTGCACGTAACTCCAAAGGAAAAGCCCAGGGTGCCGTGGACAAGACGATGGACGTCTCAGATGTGGCTGATTCGAAAACAAGAAGGCAGGCATTCACCTGTTGGTGTTGCATAGCCGTAACCCCCAATGAATGGGTGAGTAGGAGCGAGTGAAGTGTGAATGAATAAGCGTTGAAAACAATAAGATTGAATGAAAAACGAACGAACGAAAGACGAACGAACGAATGAACTAATCAACTGATAACCTAGCCAAATAGGAGGGAAACTAAAATCGAATTTCATGACAGGAAAACAAGTACAATTTCATATGGGCATCAGACTAATTCAGAGAAACGTCTGTGGTACCGACCAAAAAAAGCAAGAACAAAAAAGCAAACCGAAGACAGAGACAAAACAAAGAAAGAAAGAACCAACCAACCAAACAAAACCCTGTGCAATTTACAGGTTCATGTATGCAGTCATACATGAAAAACGAAACACTATGAACAGTTAACTGCAGACAGCATGTCGTCTAAGCGAATGTTTTCACTCTCAATATATTAATCCATAAAGTTAGCCAAACTACATAAAACAGATAATTGTTTGTCTTGTTTTTTAAACTTCCCGGAAACCCACGAACAATAGTGATTAACTGTCTCGAAATGCAGCTATATGAAGAGGCAAACAACAGTTTCAACAAAATGCAGTTTTCTGTGGCTTTTGTCCAAGCTCTCACGCAACGCCCACGCAGGACGTGGTTGTCACAGAGAGGGATTGGGACTAGACAAAGCACATCCCCATCTCCAGGGACAGTCAGCATCGGGCTGTCTCCACAGAGCTCCAGCGGGTGTGGGTCTGATAGTACAATCACTGGGAAACGACTCCATAACACAGAAATTCAATTACAACACAGCCCGCCCAAAATCAATGATACTCCGGCCCTGGTTATGGAATTATGTTGCTGCCTCCGTTGGAGTTTTTCCCCCATTGGACGTCAGCTCGTGCTTCTATTTGACTGATGAAGTGTTCCATGAAGTGACGAATAATAAGATCATCCTATGCATACTTTACTTCATCTATCTGCAAGCTGATTGTGTCGTTGTGTGCTGTGGTATGAACTGCTAGTTCGGCTTGGGGCTCTTCTCTTTCACAAGACACAACGTACCGATAAATCCGGAGCAATTAATTTACGTCAAAAACATAACAGTAGTATAATCAAATATCCTATATGCGATATATAAGATCTTCGATATAACTATCGCCCTTTGAATGATAAGGGCAGAGTAGGTTCTTGGTTCTTGCGCAAGAGAGCAGATAAGAAGGAAAAACAATAAGAATAAGATCGGGATGATGGAAAACAGGAAAACCAGAAAATCGAATAGTTCCATACCCCGAAGAGAGGCAGATGTTTGAAGAACTAAAAGGCAGGAAGAAAGCAACGACAGGTCAAGAGGTCATCCTCTGCTAGCGAAAGTGCTCTTTAGAAAAAAAGAAGGAGAAACTCTCAGGAAGACAAATTCAGGACAAATCAATAATACCAGGAAGAACGTACAGCCTAGCTCG
>JAWQFJ010026757.1:0-20000 GCA_034096865.1 Theodoxus fluviatilis | reverse complement strand
CACACACACACACACACACACACACACACACACACACACACACACACACACACACACACACACACACACACACACACACACACACACACAAACACACACACACACACACACAACACACACACACACACACAAACACACACACACACACACACACATACGCGTGCGCGCGCGCACACACACACACACACACTCACAAACACACACACACACACACACACACACACACACACAAACATACACACACACACAAACACACACACACACACACACACACACACACACACACCGCACATCTTGCCAAGTTTCTCCACATGGAAAACAGCGCCTCCGCGCCAGGTAAGCAGAACAATATGTTGTGGAGCTGAGCAGACACACAGCGTGCATTGGTCCAGCAGTCTGCTCCTCATTCCTTTGCAGCTTTCACCACCCACCGTGTGCAGCCTTTCTCTATTAGCAAAACCCTGCACTGCTGTAGAGGGACGTACACAATCCGTATTTTCTTTAAATCATTACCATCGTCACTGCCATTATCACCACAACATCGTCGTCATCATCATCATCATCATCATCATCATCATCATCATCATCATCATCATCATCATCATCATCAACAACAACAACATCGTCATCATCATCGTTATCCTCATCAACGTACGTCACACTAGCAACCAATCACTACCACCCATCATTACCCTTGAGCTTAATTACTTATCAACCATGATCCACCGTGCACCTCCACGACCATTGTCACTGACCATCGTCACTATCCACACCCGCCCCTACACTTATTACTACTACCATTACTTAGCTCTACCACCACCACCTTACATCACCCCCACCCACCACCATTGCATTTATCATTACCACCACCACCAACACCACTGAATCATCACCTACTACCATGATCCATGATTCAATTGAGTATCAACACAGCCACCACCTCCCACCCCCTCTGTACCACCGGTAGCTGCCTTGTAAGCAGTTCCATTCACACTCCGTGTGCTTCGCCTTAGCACCACCCCGACCCACCCCTTTCTGTTGGCCCAGTCTGACCCAGACACACAGATCTCTGGGGGTCAGAGGTCCTTGCCACTGGAGAGGGAACTTTGTGCCCACGCCTTCCCGTCGTGCAGCTGGCGAAGGGATTGATTGCCTCTTGATGGAAGTCACTTGTCCTTCCCACGGGCAACTCCCTTGGCAACCCTCCCACCCCCACCACCCCCACCCCCTTCCATGTCTCCTCCCTCTCCTCTTTGTCCCACGCTCACGTCATAGTCACGATCTTGCAAACTCCCTTTATTCATCCCAACCCTTCACCTTCCGCCGTAGACTTGCAAGTCTTTGATTCTCACGGATCCTGAGGGAGCCAACCTTCACCACTACCCACTACAGCAGAACGCCTCCTCATCCTCTTTCTCATTCTTGTCTATTCTCCTGGCAGCAATGTAGATGCCACAGAAGGCTGCAGCGTCAGTGAGTGGGGTACTGGGGTAACCGTCTCCATCCCCTCTCCTCCCCTCCCCCTATCCATTCTTCCACCGTCTGTAGGTGAAGAGGCGTGACTGGTGTGTACCACAATAACTTGGAGCATGTTTGTCCACGTGTGAAGTAAACCATGACTCAATAGAGGGTTGCAGGTGTGAACAGTGTTACTGAGTGCATGAGATCCCCCTTCCTTCCTCTTGCTGTCTCCTCCTCCTGCTTCTGCTCCACCTCTGTTGCTGCCTCCTACTGCGGCTCCTCCTCCTCTTCTGTACCTCCTGCTCCTCCTTCTGCTCCTCCTTTTATTTCTTCTTCTTTTCCTTCTGCTCTTCTTCCTGCTCCGTTTGTTCCTCCTGCTCCGCCTGCTCTTGCTCCTGCTCTTGCTCTTCATCTTGCTTCTCCTCTTTCTCCACCTCGTCCTCATTCTTTTCCTCCGCGGCAGCTTTGTACTTCAAATGAGCAAATCTTTTTGAGTCAGCAGTGGTTTACATGAAAAGATTTGATCACCGAAGTTAAAACTCATTGAGGGTAATATGTCTGTGCAGTTAAGACAAGCGCCACTTAATGTTTATCGGTGAGCGATTTCACACTACCTCTTACCATGCTCCTATACACTAGTTTGTATTCCTGGTTCTTACAAGCTCTTTATAGTTTTCCCACAGTAAAAGCGGAAAAGTGAAAGGACGACTGCATGAAAAAATATGTGTATGTTCTTTATCGGCGTTTCGTGTGGCCTTAGAAAGCCAGGGCATACATTAACTAACGGCTGATAAGTAGTAATTGCTGTCATAACTTTTTTAGATTTCATAGGACAAGTGAGTCAAGTCATGGACCTACCGCTCGTGTAGCCACAACGCCTCCAAAGTGGATGCATGAGAAGACGTGTAGCCATTGCAAACACGACAAATTCAAGGAGAGTTTTAATTTTAACCCTTCAAGTTGCAATGACAAATGTACCGATCAGAACAGCAACATTTTAAAATACATGTAATGCGATCAAAGGCGAGTAAAATCAACGTGTTATTAGCAAGTCAGCCCCTTGTCGACTACATATAATTAATTGCCTTCAGAACAAAGAACTCCATCTGTGGAAAAGGAGGTGATGTGGGGAATAAGATAAGGGGTGAGGGGGGTGCAGGGGGTCGCAAGGGAGGAGAGATGGGGGAGGACGAAAAGGGAGACGAAGGGTTAGACAGACAGCGTTGGGACAGACAGCGGTCCACCAAAGCAGAAATGCCAAGGGCGGTGTAGCCCACTGTGATGGTCGTCATCCGCTGTCCCTGTTGCCTGGCTCAAAGAGCAATTAGCGGGCCCCTGTCCCCTGCCCCAGGGAATGGGGCATGGACAGACATTGATCAAACGACAGAGGCACAGACTCTACGGGGATCTCTGGGCATCCGGGATCGAGGACATGTCTGGCCTGGTGGAAGGGGCAAAGGGATGGGAATTGGGTAAAGCTGCAGATGCCTCACAGACTGACAGGCAGACAGACAGCACCTACGTCAAAGGGGGTCTCGATCCAAAAGTCCTTCACATAAAGAAGACAGAGATGGAGGGGAAAAAGTTGATGAGCTCAAAACGCTTTAGCAGCTGCCACATCTCGATCTAATTCGAACTCCATCCCCTCCGCCTCTCTCCCATCGCCTCTCATCATCATCATCAGCCCACCAGTACTCTCGTCTGCACCAGACCTCTTGGTTCTACCTAGGGAAGGCAGAGACCACTTGGGAATTGGGGGGGAGGGGGGAGGGGGGGAGGGGGGGGGGCTGAGGTTGGGGGGGGGGGGCAATGCTCAGGGTTCAATAAACTCTGCGGCTGTCGAGAGTCTGGTGCCCCCCACAGTCTATTCAGTCGCGCCCTCAAGCGTGGCAAAGGGGGGAGTGGGTCGGTGGATTTTTTCCCTTGCGCTACCTTTCATCTTTGATCCATCTCGTATGCTGGGGCTGCCCTAAGGTTCCGGCTGGTTGCTCTCCTGACCCATCCCTGCCCGCCCTCCCAGCGTCTTCAGTCTCGCCTCCTGGAAACCCCAGCCCCCTTCTCAGCATTCCCGGAGATTCCAGACGGCCCCGGTAAGCTGTCGAGACGTAAAGCAACACCAGCCGTGCCCACTTTCTAGGCAGCAGTGCTTGCGTGGACTTGGGTCGTTCAAAATCCTCCAGTCATCAGTTTTTCGGCAAGGCTAGTCGCCAGTCGCCGACGAGTTTTTAGGACCCTGGCCACTTCTTCAAATGCAAAACACCGTGGGAAGAAACCTCGTGCTGAGATTAAATTTTTGAGAATTTGAAATGCAACACTTGCAAAAACTACAGGAGGAAATCTGAGAATAAGACCTCAACGTCTTGAGATCCGATCCTCGTTCTTTCTGATAAAAACGCAACATGTCACGTCTAATGCAATTCAAGAGAAAGTGAGTCCGAAAACAGAATCTTCAAACAGCAACCTAACATGAAGTCAGCAATCACCGTGGGTCTTGGACAGTATCACGTGGTGAAGGCAACACCAGCTCCCGTCTTCTCCATTAACCTCTGATCCCTGAAGGGAGAGCCAGCTGGCTATACTTGATGGGGGGTCACTGCGTCAAGATCCCCGCTACTTGGGTCAGAGAGATCCAATGCGTGCGGCAAGGTTGATGTGCAGGGTAGGCACGCTTTTCTTCCGGGTTTCGCACATCCTCTCCACTATGCCTCTTCTGCCAATCCCACCGTGCAACATCACCCTACCCCGATCCCTATCTATCGTAAGCCTTTTCAAGTCTTCTTTCCACGGAAAAATAGTAACTTCCTTACACAAAAATACACCCCTCCCCCAATATGCCCATGCTCCTGCCCTTTGCAATAGTGCCCGTGAGACCCCACAAGCTCAGGACGGAAGCAGAGTGTCGAGGGGAAATCTTACTGGTTCTCTGTAGAGCGGACTACTACAGGAAGATCATAGCTGTCTCGAGTGGAAAATGTTTCACAATTCCTTTAAGAAAACAGCATTCTGGATTGTTGCGTCCGGGCAAAGCAGAGGCGACAAGGGGATGGGAGAAAGTGGGAAAGAGAAGGTGGGAGAGAGTGGGAAAGAGAAGGTGGGAAAGAGAAGGTGGGAGAGAGAAGGTGGGAGAGAGAAGGTGGGAGAGAAAAGATGGGAGAGAGAAGGTGGGAGAGAGAAGGTAGAAGAGAGTGGGGGAGGGTGGAAGAGAGTGGGAGAGGATGGGAGAGAGTGGGAGAGGGTGGAAGAGAGTGGAGAAGGGTGGGAGGGAGAGGTTGGGAGAGACAAGGTGGGAGAGAGTGGGGGAGGGTGGGGGAGGGTGGGAGAGAGTGGAAGAGGGTGGAAGAGAGTGGAGGAGGGTGGGGGGAAGAGGTTGGGAGAGACAAGGTGGGAGAGAGTGGGTGAGGGTGGGAGAGAGTTGGGGAGGATGGGAGAGAGTGGGAGAGGATGGGAGAGAGTGGGAGAGGGTGGGAGAGAGTGGAGGAGGGTAGGAGGGAGAGATTGGGAGAGACAAGGTGGGAGAGAGTGGGAGAGGGTGGGGGAGAGCGGAGGAGGGTGGGAGAGAGTGGGAGATGATGCGAGAGAGTGGGAGAGGGTGGGAGAGAGTGGAGGAGAGTGGGAGGAGGTTGGGAGAGAGAAGATGGGAGAGAGTGGGGGAGGGTGGGAGAGAGTGGGAGAGGGTGGGAGAGGGTGAAAGTGGGTGGGAGAGGGTGGAATAGGGTGGGAGAGGGTGAAAGTGGGTGGGAGAGGGTGGAATAGGGTGGGAGAGAGTGGAATAGGGTGGGAGAGGGTGGAATAAGGTGAGAGATGTTGGGAGAGAATGGAGAGGGTGGGAGAGAGAGGGTAGGAGAGAGTTGGAGAGGATGGGAGAGAGTGGGAGAGAGTGGGAGAGGGTGGGAGAGGGTGGGAGGGGGTGAGAGGGAGAGGTTGGGAGAAAGTGGAAGATGATGGGAGAGAGTGAGAGAAGGTAGGAGAGAGTGGGAGAGGGTGGGAGAGGGAGGGAAAGGGTGGGAGAGGGTGGGAGAGGGTGGGAGAGGGTGGGAAAGAGAGGGTGGAAGAGGGTGAGAGAGGGTGGGAGAGAATGGAAAAGAGAGGGTGGGAGAGGGTGGGAGAGGGTCGGAGGGAGAAGGGGTGGGGAAGGGGTGGGGAGGATACAATGTCTTTGTTGAGCCAGAGACGCAGTCTTGCTTGGGGGCTGGCTCCCTGGCAGAAAATGATTTACAGTCATTTGGATCAACGATCCACATGGACAATCTAGAGTGTCGACAACTTTCAGGGACAAATCTTGTCTTTAAAACCCAGACATTAAGGCCTTGCAGTAAAATAGTTCTGTTCTTTGGTGGTTCATGATCTACAGGTCATCATTTGGACCTACAATCCACTGTGAAAAATCTTGGGCAAGATTATTCAATCCAATACCCTTTTGCTACTTCACGAAACAGAGGGACAGAAGCCAGCGTCCAAAATCGACGATCATGATCTGTATTCTGCGTACATCTCCCTCTCGGAGTGCAAAGACCTTCCCCCAACTCGGTCTCCATAAACTTGGTGTGATATCACTAGACAGGATGCCCGCCGAGGGAGGGAGAGATTACGACAGGGTTATTGCCCGCAGTGAATGCGTCGGCGTTTTCCTCCGCGCCAAATACCGTGAAATGGATACCGGGGGGTTCTACACACTAACTGCAATCAGAAGATCATGAATCGGGCTGTAGCAGCCAGCGAGACAGCACATTAGTTCAGGTGCACATCTCGCCACTTCGCGGGCAGCAAAAAGGAAACCCACCTCTTCCCCGTTCCTCCTTCGCCCCGGGTCGCCGTGTGCAAAGGGCAGAGACGCCAGCAAGGGGTACAACAGGGGACATGGGCATCCGGTAAATATCGGGCTGAAAGCCGGGTCAACAGAGCAGGGTCCCATACAGGAAAACTGGGAGGTAAGGCACACAGACGAGGAAGGAGAACCGAAACGGAGACTCGCCGTAAAAGGCGCCTGGGCGGACTGAAAATGTGGGCGATCCTGGTCCAGCTGCATGGAGCACTGTAGGCAGTGAGAATGAACACTGTCCCTTTATCTCGTTGCACTGGATTGCAGGTAAAGCGACTGAACGAAGTGCACAACACCACTGATTTGAACAACATTATTATATCGTCTGACGCTACAGTCAACAAAACGTTGAGATTCTATCGAGTAAAAGAACGGAAGTCCGAGGAATTTGGTGATCAAACTATTCTCTAAGTCAACAAACTTAAAATGAAACAGTGAAAGCAATAAGGTAATGATTTCGAACGCAGGTATTAATGCATTGACAACCAAGATCAACTGTATGGAAAGGAAAATATCCACAATGAGCGCACTGAAACAGACAATAACTTGACATTTGACCAACATGAGATACAAAAGAATGCAATCGATTATTATGTGCACTACATCAGGTTCAGCAATAAAATGAAAAACCTCGGAGACGACAGTTCCCTTTATAGAAGCATCGGAGTAGAAACGGTTTTGAGACCCTAGGCTGTCCAGAAGAGCAGCACCAGCAAGCAGACAGAAGACGCGCCGACACGTTCCTTGATAGAGTAGGTCGATACCTAGGGGTTCCTTTCACCGCCAGCTGCCTGGACAAGTCTAGCGAGGGGGAAAAGTCAATTTGATTTCTGGCAACGTCTTCAAGGAAGGCGAGGCCCTGAACGGAGGGAGACAGCCCAGACAGAGAGAGGCGCAAGGAAATCGACTGACTGCACTCAAGCATGAGTTCTATCTGGATGGGGGTTCCCTGCCCCTGACACAGTTGATGCCGTACCCCAGGCCCAGTCTACAAATATATAGTGGTCTCAGCCCCCCTTTACAAATCCTCGTCTTTCTGCGTGTGGTGCTTGTCTCCAGTTTGTGTACAGGCAGGGATCGAAACAAAAACGTCATAGTTTTGGAGAGGTTTTCGGCCGCCAGCCTCTACACTAGCAGCTGCCACCAGAGAGCGAAGCAACACAGGCACCTAGCCCGCAAAGCAGGGGCTGTCTAGCCCGCAAAGCAGGGGCTGTCTAGCCCGCAAAGCAGGGGCTGTCTAGCCCGCAAAGCAGGGGCTGTCTAGCCCGCAAAGCAGGGGCTGTCCAGCCCGCAAAGCAGGGGCTGTCCAGCCCGCAAAGCAGGGGCTGTCCAGCCCGCAAAGCAGGGGCTGTCCAGCCCGCAAAGCAGGGGCTGTCTAGCCCGCAAAGCAGGGGCTGTCTAGCCTGCAAAGCAGGGGCTATCTAGCCCGCAAAGCAGGGAACAATCTAGCCCGCAAAGCAGGGGCTGTCTAGCCCGCAAAGCAGGGGCTGTCTAGCCCGCAAAGCAGGGGCTGTCTAGCCCGCAAAGCAGGGAAAATCTAGCCCGCAAAGCAGGGGCTGTCTAGCCCGCAAAGCAGGGGCTGTCTAGCCCGCAAAGCAGGGGCTGTCTAGTCCGCAAAGCAGGGAAAATCTAGCCCGCAAACAGGGGCTGTCTAGTCCGCAAACAGGGGCTGTCTAGCCCGCAAAGCAGGGGCTGTCTAGTCCGCAAAGCAGGGCCTATCTAGCCCGCAAAGCAGGGAAAATCAAGCCCGCAAAGCAGGGCCTATCTAGCCCGCAAAGCAGGGAAAATCTAGTCCGCAAAGCAGGGGATATCTAGCCCGCAAAGCAGGGGCTGTCTAGTCCGCAAAGCAGGGAAAATGAAGCCTGCAAAGCAGGGGCTATCTAGTCCGCAAAGCAGGGGCTATCTAGTCCGCAAAGCAGGGAAAATCTAGCCCGCAAAGCAGGGGCTATCTAGTCCGCAAAGCAGGGGCTATCTAGCCCGCAAAGCAGGGGCTATCTAGCCCGCAAAGCAGGGAACAATCTAGCCCGCAAAGCAGGGGCTATCTAGTCCGCAAAGCAGGGGCTATCTAGCCCGCAAAGCAGGGAAAATCTAGCCCGCAAAGCAGGGGCTATCTAGTCCGCAAAGCAGGGGCTGTCTAGTCCGCAAAGCAGGGGCTATCTAGCCCGCAAAGCAGGGGCTATCTAGTCCGCAAAGCAGGGGCTATCTAGCCCGCAAAGCAGGGGCTATCTAGCCCGCAAAGCAGGGAAAATCTAGCCTGCAAAGCAGGGCCTATCTAGCCCGCAAAGCAGGGAACAATCTAGCCCGCAAAGCAGGGGCTATCTAGTCCGCAAAGCAGGGGCTATCTAGCCCGCAAAGCAGGGAAAATCAAGCCTGCAAAGCAGGGGCTGTCTAGCCCGCAAAGCAGGGAACAATCTAGCCTGCAAAGCAGGGGCTATCTAGCCCGCAAAGCAGGGAACAATCTAGCCCGCAAAGCAGGGGCTATCTAGTCCGCAAAGCAGGGGCTATCAAGCCCGCAAAGCAGGGGCTATCAAGCCCGCAAAGCAGGGAAAATCTAGCCTGCAAAGCAGGGCCTATCTAGCCCGCAAAGCAGGGAAAATCTAGTCCGCAAAGCAGGGGATATCTAGCCCGCAAAGCAGGGGCTGTCTAGCCCGCAAAGCAGGGGCTGTCTAGTCCGCAAAGCAGGGGCTGTCTAGTCCGCAAAGCAGGGGCTGTCTAGTCCGCAAAGCAGGGGCTGTCTAGTCCGCAAAGCAGGGGCTATCTAGCCCGCAAAGCAGGGAAAATCTAGCCTGCAAAGCAGGGCCTATCTAGCCCGCAAAGCAGGGAAAATCTAGTCCGCAAAGCAGGGGATATCTAGCCTGCAAAGCAGGGGCTGTCTAGTCCGCAAAGCAGGGAAAATCTAGCCTGCAAAGCAGGGACTATCTAGCCCGCAAAGCAGGGAAAATCTAGTCCGCAAAGCAGGGGATATCTAGCCCGCAAAGCAGGGGATATCTAGCCTGCAAAGCAGGGAAAATCTAGCCTGCAAAGCAGGGCCTATCTAGCCCGCAAAGCAGGGGCTGTCTAGTCCGCAAAGCAGGGGCTGTCTAGCCCGCAAAGCAGGGGCTGTCTAGCCCGCAAAGCAGGGGCTATCTAGCCCGCAAAGCAGGGGCTGTCTAGCCTGCAAAGCAGGGCCTATCTAGCCCGCAAAGCAGGGGCTGTCTAGCCCGCAAAGCAGGGGCTGTCTAGCCCGCAAAGCAGGGGCTGTCTAGCCTGCAAAGCAGGGGCTGTCTAGCCCGCAAAGCAGGGGCTGTCTAGCCCGCAAAGCAGGGGCTGTCTAGCCCGCAAAGCAGGGGCTGTCCAGCCCGCAAAGCAGGGGCTGTCTAGTCCGCAAAGCAGGGAAAATCTAGCCCGCAAAGCAGGGCCTATCTAGCCCGCAAAGCAGGGGCTGTCTAGCCCGCAAAGCAGGGGCTGTCTAGCCCGCAAAGCAGGGGCTGTCTAGCCCGCAAAGCAGGGCCTATCTAGCCCGCAAAGCAGGGGCTGTCTAGCCCGCAAAGCAGGGGCTGTCTAGCCCGCAAAGCAGGGGCTGTCTAGCCCGCAAAGCAGGGGCTGTCTAGCCCGCAAAGCAGGGGCTGTCTAGCCCGCAAAGCAGGGGCTATCTAGCCCGCAAAGCAGGGGCTGTCTAGCCCGCAAAGCAGGGGCTGTCTAGCCCGCAAAGCAGGGAAAATCTAGTCCGCAAAGCAGGGGATATCTAGCCCGCAAAGCAGGGGCTGTCTAGCCGCAAAGCAGGGAAAATCTAGCCTGCAAAGCAGGGCCTATCTAGCCCGCAAAGCAGGGGCTGTCTAGCCCGCAAAGCAGGGGCTGTCTAGTCCGCAAAGCAGGGGCTGTCTAGCCCGCAAAGCAGGGGCTGTCTAGCCCGCAAAGCAGGGGCTGTCTAGCCCGCAAAGCAGGGGCTGTCTAGCCCGCAAAGCAGGGGCTGTCTAGCCCGCAAAGCAGGGGCTGTCTAGCCCGCAAAGCAGGGAACAATCTAGCCCGCAAAGCAGGGGCTGTCTAGCCCGCAAAGCAGGGGCTGTCTAGCCCGCAAAGCAGGGGCTGTCTAGCCTGCAAAGCAGGGA
Organism: Theodoxus fluviatilis; assembly: GCA_034096865.1. Lineage (NCBI taxonomy): Eukaryota > Metazoa > Mollusca > Gastropoda > Cycloneritida > Neritidae > Theodoxus > Theodoxus fluviatilis. The sequence goes on along the minus strand of JAWQFJ010026757.1, from coordinate 9,632 downwards.
ACAATCTAGCCCGCAAAGCAGGGGCTGTCTAGTCCGCAAAGCAGGGGCTGTCTAGTCCGCAAAGCAGGGGCTGTCTAGCCCGCAAAGCAGGGAAAATCTAGCCCGCAAAGCAGGGGCTGTCTAGTCCGCAAAGCAGGGGCTGTCTAGTCCGCAAAGCAGGGGCTGTCTAGCCCGCAAAGCAGGGAAAATCAAGCCCGCAAAGCAGGGAAAATGAAGCCTGCAAAGCAGGAGCTACGAGGTGCGCTACAAGAAGTTTCGTGTCTTCTATGCAGGAAGCTAAGCTCCACTTGAGGTCAAGAGTTGAGAGTTGAATTTGGTGCTGCATGACGTCTTTCCCACGCAAGAAGAGCAAGACCCCATTGCGATCACCAGGCAGCGCTGCCTCCACCCCCACCCCCCACCCCCTTGTCTCAGCATTCGCCTTCAAGGCTGTGCGTGTGACTTGAAGAGTTTTGAAGAAGGCACTCTAAGATGGCACAAACAGATATTTTTCCAAATACATGTTATCTCACATCCTTTTACTTCGAGTGCATAAAACTGTTGGGCAGCAAAACCTTCTGGCTGATTTGCAACTGTAAAATAAGCGACACATTCCTTATTGAGACATTTTTATACACTACGCTGACTGGTTTATAGCAAACCGGAAGAAAAAACAGTGACATTTAAAAAAATTAAGTTACAGCAAGAAAAAGCTTTCAACATATCTGTTTCCAGTGAATTCCTAACTACTTTGGTTGAACGAAATCATAGCCACAAAAAACCATTATCGAAACGTCGTAGAGGTTCTGAAATGCAGGAATGTATGTGGAAGTTGAAATACTGCCGTGACAGCTAGCCCAATATCAAGAGAGCACTTGCGATCAACGAAGTAGTCTGGGATAGCCGCCAGCAGCCATGAACAAGATAAGCGGAGTGAAAGACGGGGTCGTGCTACAGACATACCTGAACCCCATCTCCACCGCCCTGAACCAGCAACAGCAGGTCTTGCAAGGGGTTCTCCATGCTAGGTTTCTGTAACACCCCCCAACACGTGACAGAAATGCAGAAACATCTCCCGGTTGTTTTCCAATCAAAGCAAAACGGTTGCTTACATTTCCATATTCATGCAGACATTCCAGTCGACTAGAAACATAACCTGACATTTCCTCCAACCCCGTCGAGCGCTACATTCCTTTCACCCTTACACACGACGGACTAGACGCCATATTTGCTCATTTAAAAAGCGAGGAGCTATTGTCGAGACACAATCGGCCTGGTGCAATACGGCACAGCACCGCAGCGATTCCGCGTTTGTTGAAAGGGAGGCCATGGCATTTCCCTGGGCAAATCAATGGCAGGAGGAAGAGCACGGCACCGTGCGGATTGGGCATCAAAGACGGCACGGCAGATGGCAGCAGCTTTGTTATGACGATCGGCAGCAGAGGCCAGCTTCGCTTCCTCGCAGCGCCCGCCTCCCTAAGAGTATGGGCAACCCGCGCCCAGAAAGCAGCTACAGATGGCGACCCTGCAAGACTCGGTCGGCGATAAATCTGAGCCAAACAAAATTAAACCCTCCATCGCCGCTGCCGGACGATCTCGGTTGATGCAGACATCAAAGCAGACCGCAACGCAGGACAACAATATCTGCAGCAGAATGGGGACTGGGGATAGGAGAACGGGAGAGATGTAAAAGAAAAACTGCTCAACCAGGAGCGCACGAGGGTTCCATCATTAAAGGATGACTTCGGCGGTGAAGATAACTCTAAGGCTTGTATGACTTTGAGGTCAGTGATAAATTTCCCGTAGGAGCGAGGATGTACCAATAAGCATACTATGGCACGGCTTCAGAAAAAGCAAAGGAGAAGGCGCATGTATAATTATATATATTAAATTCCAGGTATAAGTAGACGTTACTAGCAGCATGCAGCGACACTCCAATCAGGCACTAACATGTACGTATTGGAGATAAACACTGATGCTACTGACAGCCACTGCAAATACACTTGGCTGATCATACTATAGAAATACAGAACCACTCCAGCAGGGGTGGAACAACTTACTGCTGTTACACAAGGAGCCACATGGACTTTCACTCAGGCAACATCACTTCTCCCCTCTGTGGACAGTGAATTACGTCCACCCAATACTGTGGGACAGACCTGTGCTGCTAGAGATGCCCCATGACTACATACTAGCGCTGCTGGCAAGCCACAGCTCCGCACTCCGCAGTCCCCAGGGAGCCCTGCGTGACGTGGCGGGCCTGCTCCGGGGCAGGCTGGGCGGAGAGGCCGAGGTTGCCAGGGACGCCTAAGAGGCGGAGGCGGTAACCATGGCGGACATTTGGCGCGCACCTGCCGCTAGGGGAGACCACCGTGCTGCAGAGTGCGCAGAAGTCACCGGGTCAGACAGGGGCCGCCCACACACCGTGGCCGAGACAGCCTCAGGTCCCGCAAGGCTCCACGCCCCTCTCTCTCCCCGCCTCCCATCTGCGGTGCAGTCATCTCCAAGCCCCAAGTCATCCACCCTACAAGATGTCATGTTCTGCTGCATGCCCCTAACCTCAATCGGTAGTGTGCCTAATTGGCGAACTCTCTTGTACCTTTGATGCAGACTCACTCTAGCTCTATCCTTGACATCATCCTTCAGTAGACAAGTCCATGTTCTCGTTTCCACACCAGAGTCTATCTCAAACTCCAGTAATGACTCAGATTGTTATAAGTCAAACTTTTTGTTCCGTGTCCTTAAACCTTCTTTTAGTGTGTACACATAGTTCAGTTTTACGCTCCATATCGATACTCGGCTCTGTGTCCCTCAGGCACTGTAACACCAGCAGTGATCCATGACCCGCATCCTGCAAGCTCTACGCCGTATTGCTCGTTCACACTGCCTCTTGTTCAAGCTCCCAGACGGAGTTGCTTGAAAGAAAGGCTTCAGACGAGACATCGGCACGTGCTATCTGCAGACGGTACAAGAGATCTGCCGACAAAAGCTCGATGCCAAAACACGACCCCAGGGCAAGAGATGAGAGGGCGCCACGGAAAACAAAGCTCTGCTGTTGGCTGGTGACGTGGGAGCGCGCATCACGGAGCAGGTGGTAGCCAGGCTGAGTCAGAGCGCCGCCAAGTCTTATGGAATACACCCAGAAACCATGGCTCATAGAGCAGCACGTGGTGGCCGAATACACCCAGAGACTGGTTGAGTACACCCAGAAATTATAGCTGAGAGAGTGGCACGCGACTGCTTGAATAAACCCAGACACCTTGACTCAAAGAGCGCCGCACCACTGCTTCAGAACAAATCCAGAAACTGTGGCTCAGTGCACACAGAGAAATTGGTTATTGGGGTCGTGCAAGATTGACTGCATACAGAATGAATACTGTGTGAATGCAACTTTCTGATAATTAATAACAGTGTTCTCTTTTGCCCGGGTGAACGTTCCTCTCCTTGGAGTCCTCACAGAAGAAATCTCGTCTGCACAGAACAGGGGCAATGAAACGAAGGGTGGGCCGGGCATTGATGAATATGAATGGAGACTTGCAGTGAAGGCCCTGTGCTCCGACCGGAGCGAAGAGAACTAAGCTAAGCTACTGTCTCGCCCTCACAGCAGTAGAAGTAAAAGGAAGCATAAAACGGCACATTTTCCCCAATCATCAATATTTGCCTTTGCCTCTTTCTACCAGCTCATGAGGTGAAGCTATGTCTGCCTCTGTTGACTGTACGTTTTGCCCCAAACACTGCCTTCTCACAACGAAGTTCAGCCCCTTCACAGTTCCGTTTCGCCACGAGTGAAGAGGTATGAGGTGGAATTACCATTTATAATTCCCTCTGTGGGGGTTGGGGGTAAGATTTTACTCGCCACGTCTCTCTATGCGATTCGTACGAGGCGAATTACTAGGACAGTTATGACTTGACTTGTTCTTATTGTAAATAGATCAATTGCTCTTTTGTGATCACTGGTCTTGCATAGTCCACACAGGCTGACAGGTCGTAAAGCTCAATTCACCCACACTTGTAATAGTCAAGACCTACAATGGTCTCCATGAACGTAAAATGCTAACTTACTGTCAAGTGTCGTGCAGAAAACAGTCCAGAATAGTTATAGCATGCTTGTTTTCGTCATGCCTAAACAGTAATCGAAAACCCCAGGAGACAGGTTACTTGATGGGTAACTGATCCTCCGGGATGGATGGGTGGAGGGGGGTAGGGAAGGTGTAGGGGGGGGGGGGTGGAGGGGGTTGGTAGCGTTTGCCCTCTAGCGTCCCAGGTGCCTCCCCCTAGCAACTGTTGTTCCGTTGCTATGTCTCTCCACAAGCAGTCACGTCACACACGTGCAATGCGTGTAAGTACGCCTGTTTGTACGCACGTGTTCTTGCGCACGTGCGTGCGTTTGTACTTGTGTATCGAGACAAGAGGTGTGTGTGTGTGTGTGTGTGAGAGAGAGAGAGAGAGAGAGAGAGAGAGAGAGAGAGAGAGAGAGAGAGAGAGAGAGAGAGAGAGAGAGAGAGAGAGAGAGAGAGAGAGAGAGAGAGAGAGAGAGAGAGGGGTGGGGGCGGAAGGGGAAAGGAGATGGGGGGAAATGGAGGGGGAGAAAGCCAGACGGCGATGAAACTTCAGAGGGAGAAACTTATTTAGTTATAGAATCAGTGTCTAGTGGACCTTTATATTGTATGGTTTCCAGGCGGTGAGCAGTTGCTCTTCGTCGTCAAAGGAGAAACCAATCATTCAAAACGTTACAGAATCTCTCTCTCTCTCTCTCTCTCTCTCTCTCTCTCTCTCTCTCTCTCTCTCTCTCTCTCTCTCTCTCTCTCTCTCTCTCTCTCTCTCTCTCTCTCTCTCTCTCTCGTGCTCCTCCTTCTCACCTGTTGGTGGCTTATCAGAGGTTCGCGTGGTGCTGAGGTGGTTGGGGGAGATGGGCGTAGCGGTGATGCCGTCTTATCTTTTTATTACTGCAGTCTGATGGATAGGCGTGGGGTGAACGTGCGCCCCAGACGAGAGGGAGATGGATGAACGGTCGGAAAATGAATATCAAAAAGAGTCAAGACGTGCTTCATATGCCTGAAACCTGAATCCCCCCTCCCCACCTCGCATCCATATCCCCTCCTCCCCCCCCCCCCACCCCAATCCTCCACCCATCCCCCTCCCTTGACGGCCTGTCCCTGAAGAGCTGTGGAGCAGCTCCGCTGTGACTGGCAGTCCATCTGGGGACTCATCGGGGTGGCTCTCATCCACTCCCAGACAGACCCTCCCAGACAGACCCTCCCAGACAGACGGAGCAAACTGCTGAAGGGAAGAAGGGACCAAGGCAGCAGCAGCAGAAGGAGAGGGAACAGGCAGAAGTGAGGGAAGCAGGGAGGAGCAGAAGCAGAAGTGGCGGTTGAGAAAGTGGGAGAAAGAAGAGGGCGAGCAGAAAGGGAAGCAAGGCGAAATGCTGGAGGACTATAGGAGTATATACAGTGCCAGGTGGGGAGAAAGACTGGGAGGTAAGTTGGGGTGGGAGGTGGGGTGGGGGAAAGACAAGAAGAAACCATGGATTTAAGAAGAGAATTGGCATTCTAATACGGACGGGGTGATGAAAGTCTGGACAGGAAGGAGACGTCACCAGGAGGAAGTGGTCGGACAGTTACAACGAAGGTGCCAGAGAGAAGACAGCCTTGAGAGCTTCCTGCTCCTCCTCTACTTCCATCCTTATCAAACGCCTCTCCTGCACGCGCACTGCAGAACGCGTGCGACTGACTGGAGTGGTACAGGCGGACATGTTGCCCCAGCCGTGATATTTCCAAACGTGTAGGCAGTCCTTGTCTTTCCAGGTAGAGATAAGCACTGGCGTACCTGGCCACGGCAAGATATGCACGGGGCGTGGTGAGCGCTGTTTGGTGCGTGTGCTGGGTCTCGCTCTAGAACAGGAGGTAGAGGGCGGAGTGCCGTGTCTCGCCGTGAGGTCAAGTGGAGTGAGCTAGTCGTCCCCGCGCTACATGGGGAATCCCCCACCCCCACCCCCACGCCCACCCACCCCCTCACGTGCGTAGCATTCCTCGAACGCTTGCCCTACGCAAGGTGAAAGGTCAATTGCCAGCCATTGATAGTGGAATTCCTCGTAGGTGAGGTTATCTGGGCGTCGAATCGATCAAGTGATATGGGGTTCTATTGAACTGGTCTTCGAAACGGGAGAAGGGGGGGGGGGGGGGGGGGGGGGGGGCAAGGAGAGAGAGAGAGGGGGGGGGGTGTTCAGTCAGTCAGTCACAGACACATCGACATATTTTATTTCCTGCGATCGATGATCCATCGAAAAAGATGCAGAAATAATGAAAGAATCAAAGAATCAAAGACTCAGAGACTGAGAGAGAGAGAGAGAGAGAGAGAGAGAGAGAGAGAGAGAGAGAGAGAGAGAGAGAGAGAGAGAGAGAGAGAGAGAGAGAACACAGGGGCCAAAGACAGAAACGCAAACAATAGAGGCGGCCAGACTCACAGACATGAAGGAGAACATTTCTACGAGCAGACAGGAACATAAAATCATACAGACAAGCAAACAGTCGCATAGAGAGATGACAGACAGCGGGCAGGTGGGTGGAAAAGGAGGGGAGGGGAAAGGAGAAGGGGGAGAGGGGAAATAATAATAATAATACAGACTATTTATAACGCACATACCTTCCCTAATAGCAAGCTCATGGCGTGTACAATGATAAAGTCTACACTCATACAAAACATTCTAACACTCACATACTATACAATTGAAATAAAAAGAACAATTAAATACAATACAATTAATTAAGTAGCAGGCAAAACACGAAACATAAAAGAGGCGCCTTCACTGCTCGTCAGGAAAGACTGACCGGAACAGGTGTGTCTTGAGGGAGGTTTTGAACTGGGACATGGAATTAGAGTGACGGACAGGGAAAGGTAGGCTATTCCATGTTACAGGGCCGATGTAGGAAAAAGCTCGCTGTCCTTGGGTTATCTTTTTGCGACGGGGGACATTTAACGTTTTGGTGTCTGCAGCTGAACGGTTATTTCTAGCGGGGGTGTAGACAGTGAGAATTTCTTTGAGTGCGTGTGGTGCAGTTTGATTGAAGAAGTTGAAACACATAATGGCTAGCTTATACTCTATCCTCTGAGCGACGGGGAGCCAATGCAGTGCACGAAGGAGTTTGGATGTGGGAGTTCTCTTGGGACATCTAAAGATTAATCTAGCAGCAGTGTTTTGGACTTTTTGCAGTTTGTTTAGCAGAGTGCCAGGAATGCCGGCAAGAAGAGAATTTCCATAATCAAGACGGGACAGAACAAGGGAAGTGACAAGGGTTTGAGTGGCCTGTTGTGAAAGATAGTGACGAATAGTGCCAATTTTCCTTAACTCGTAGTAAGCTAACTGGCAAACTTTGTTCACATGAACTCTCATAGAAAGATCATCATCGAACATGACACCTAAGTTCCTAACAGACTTTGAGAATTCTATCTCACTCTGGCCTATGGTTAGTTTCAGGGCCTGATCGAATTCGCCTCTACCGCCAACCAGGAGAGCTTCGGTCTTTGAATCATTAAGTTTGAGTTTGTTCTGTGTCATCCACTGTTTCACATCAGAAATACAAAGTTCACTTGCAGAGAGAAGAAGTTGGATTTGACTGGGATGAGTGGAGTTGTAGAGTTGCGTGTCATCAGCAAATTCACTGTGAGAGAATGAATGACTGTCAATTACGTTGGAAAGTGGTTGGGTGTACAGTAGAAACAGCAGAGGACCCAGAACCGAGCCCTGTGGGACTCCGTAATTTAGCGGGGCAGGATCAGAAGCTATACCCTGGATCATGCCACACAGAAAAACCATCATGCGCCAAGAGCGATACTAAGCCCCATTCCCTTCAAGCCCGGGGAAGAAGGACATGGAAGGCAAAAAAGACGAGATGAGATTGTCTGATCTTTTTGACACCGGAAAACCCTACGTCGACTCAGCGTTGCCCCACCCATCTTCATACCCTCCCAACCCTCTCCGTACCCCCCCCCCCCACCCGTCCACCCACCCACCCCCTCTCAACCCTCTCTCACTGCTTCTCCTCCCCCAATGTTTGTCCACATCACCCAGGGCAACATCAACTGGGGTCGGCATTTCAGTAGGGTGGGTGAAGTACCCACTGTTAATGGAGTATAACTACCATAAAACGGGAGTTCCTGATTCAGATTGCCATCTTGTCTAAGAAGGTAGCTGGGGGATTGGGGTGAGTGTAAAGATGGGGGTCATCAGGAATGCAGAGGGGGGGGGGGTTACCCACCAGATTGGGGGCCGAATTTGAGAAATACTAAGGTGTGTTGGGTGGGGGCCGGATACCCTAAACATTGTGGTGGGAATAGTTGGAGGACTGAATCGGATATGAGCAAAAGTGTGGAGGAGGCGATGGGAGTTGGGAGATGTTTGAGATGAAAGGACGTTACCCAACTATAATGGTGGAGGTGAGACAGGTGCCCTCCACACGAAGGTGGAAAGATGTGGGGGAGAATCCGGGTGGGTGAGAGAGGTGGGTGGGGTGAGGAAGAGGGGTGGGTGGGTGTGGTGGGGACGAGGGGTGGGTGGGTGGGGCAGAGCGGTGGGCGGGTGGGGTAATTGTAGTGCGGGTAGACTGTAAGCGGCTGTGGGAACTCCAGTACATCAGTATTCAAGTAACACCACACAAAACTTACACAATGCTCGATGATCCGGGCTACTAAGTTGACGCGAGTGGTTGTCCATGTGCGGATGGGGGCCGCAGTGGATATACATACATAGTGAGTAACAACTGGGAAACGGTGTCGAGTTCAGGATAATGCGCTGTCGTCAATGCAGCTAGTAGTGTTGGCAGCAGGGGCAATACGATTCATTTCAGCACTTCGGATTGCGAGGGAGAGGTGGCTATTTTTGCAAATGCAGGGATACATTACTAGAAAACAATACATCGAGTCCCCTGACCATCTGTCTCACTGAACAAGATACGTGTCTCTCTCTCTCTCTCTCTCTCTCTTTCTCTCTCTCTCTCCCTCCCTCTTTCTCTCTCTCTCTCTCTCTCTCTCTCTCTCTCTCTCTCTCTCTCTCTCTCTCTCTCTCTCTCTCTCTCTCTCAACCCCTACACTCGAGAATACACGCTGGTATTTCAGCTAATGGAAATCTGCCACATGGAACTGTAATAAAACGACCACAGAGCAGGTAAAATGTGTGTGTGTGTGTGTGTGTGTGTGTGTGTGTGTGTGTGTGTGTGTGTGTGTGTGTGTGTGTGTGTGTGAGTCTGCGTTTCGGTGCATGACGCGCCCGCGACCCAAAGCAGCGCACGAAGTGGAAACGCAGCGGAATGCGTGCGACACGAGTCAGTCAGGAGCGTGGTACATCCACACCCACACCGCTACCACGCATTGCTCCACCTCCCCAAGCCAGCCGGGCCTGTGTGTCTGCACATACAGGTTTTACCTGTCAGTGGCATGTGTTTTTCTCTTACTGCATGGGACTGACTACCTGTGCACCTACGTAACTACTAGGGTTGCTTCCCTGCGGGTTGGACTGCTTACATCTTTCCTTCCGTCTCTAGGAAATGACTTCATATTTCTTCCCCACCGCAATCCGCCCACTCATCACTGGAATCCTTATTTCTGCATCTGATGAAATATTTCCCGTCTCCAGCTTCTTTCCAGCGCCAACGCGA
>JAWQFJ010026756.1:172500-177500 GCA_034096865.1 Theodoxus fluviatilis | reverse complement strand
TACGGAAATTGTATAGAAGTTCATATGGAAATCCATACAGCATTTTCAAAAGAAAATTCTATAGGAATCCATTCAAAATGTATATAGACATTCTTTTATAAAATGTATTAGAAATGCATACACAAATTCGTGTACAAATTTTACAATAGAAATCCATATAGAAATTTAGGTAGAAATTCATTCAGAAATTCATACACAAATTCAGACTTGCCCTAGGCCTTGGAAGTTGTTGGTCCGTTGTTCCATTTTCATCGACACAGTTATAGGTGACTGAAGACATTCACAACAAATATGTTGGGTGAAGTGTGTAAAAAAATACAGACAGATTTAATGTCAAAGTGTGATTTTAGTGGCAATATGTAGAAAAAGATAAGCCGTACACAACAATTTAAAATCGTCTCGGTTGAAACAGACCATCGCAATCTCTAGTCCAGTATGATGACAGGTCCCTGGGGATTTTTTTCACATTGGGCTGGAGCTCATTGTAAAGATAATCCGACAAATATGGAGTATTTTGAAAAAATAGGTTGACACACTGTGCATTCGAATTTTACAGACAGTGAAAGTACCTGACAGCTCATTTGTAATCGCGGTGTTGGTGTTGGTGTTGCTTTCAGTTATGTGTTGGGGTGAGAAAGGTTTCAACAATACAAAATGTATAAGTCTCAGCCTCGCGCACCTTTGATAGACTGCAATCAGCAGATGCACATGTATGGTGACGACTTGGGCGAAGACCTGTCTTAGTTGGTTAAAGACGCTTAAATCCTACAACTACAAGACATTTAAAAGAGCACATTGGGATGTTCCCCGTTTGCTCAAGTGCGACGCCTTTATTAAATACATGCAGTGCGATCTATGATTCGATGTGTATAGTCACACATGTTTAAACACACTATACAAGTAAAGTAGGTGTCGTTAAAGCAGACACATAACATGTTGCAATTTGGACTTGTAAAAGACTTGCCATATACTTTAAGAAAGAAGGAAAGAAAAAGAAAACAAAGAAACAAGCAGACAAAGAAACAAGCAAACAAACAGCGTTTCCCAAAACAAGTGAAGTCAACGCGAAGACATAAGGACGGAGTGTTAAAGAGAACAAGAAAAATCACTGCGGCGTATTTTTGACAAATGATTGTCGTGCAAAACATGGCGGTCGTTTAATATTTTTGTTGATGCAAGCACGAAAAGCTGTTTCTGTCCAATAAAATTTTGAACAGGATATAGCCCTTTTCTGTTTTAACTCTTCCATCGAGGACGAATCTTTTACGAAAGCCGGGGATAAAAACATGAATAAAAATGAGGCATTTGCGGAAAGATGATAGCATCAATCCACGACGAAGCTTCAGAGCATGGTGACTAGATGGATAGAAGTGAAACGCTGGAGGCAGAGGTGGGTGGGATGGGGGTGGGGGGTGAGGTGGTGGTGTGGGGGCTTAGGGAGGGACCTCACGTGGGTTGTGTTTCTGTCAAGGAGACGAATAGGACCGGTGAGACCGTTCGCCCGCATTGACCTCAAGTGACCTCAACACATGTAGCTACTGCCTCTCATGTCCCCCTTGCCCCCTTTCCCTTTTCTAGCCCAGAATCCAGGCCATTACCCCTGTCCCAATTTTTCAAATTTGTAAAAAGAAGTGTGCCAATAAACGGAGGCACTTGCATGCACTTATGTGCCAGCGCTCATTCAAACCGGGGTACGCAAACGAGCAAAAAACTTACGTTTTGAGGAAGTCCGCTCTTGTGTGAGGCCCCCTCCCTAGCCCCCCCCCCCCCCCCCCCCTCATTTTGGGAACAGTGTTCCATTGTGATACGTTACTTTAAATAATAAGTCCCCCCCCCCCTTTATAATCGAATTTAATGAATCAATCCGTCTGGCTTTGCATATAAAATTCTGTCATTATGTCAACCCATGCTATGAAATGTTATAGTTATATCCCATGCTTTCGTATTCCTCATCCGCCGTGCATCATTATTTGACACGAGGCAGTTATTTTTCAGCCAGTTTGGTCAATCTTTAACATGAATAGAACATATAATTTGGCATCGCACTTAATACCACTAGGAATCGTAGTGCCTTGCTTCGTAATTGACTAGCTGCAAATAATTCAAAACTGAAGAAAGTAAATTTAATTCTTCAAAACAAACATGAGAATGTCAGGATGTTGTTTTTCTTACGTGACATTTTCTCTCTGTGTTATGACAAGGCAAACCGAACTTGAGATTTAGTTTGTCAGCAAAAGTATGTAAAAAGTAATCGTATGGTATCCACAGGCTACTCTCAACCTGTGGGTTTCTGATAGCAGAGATTCAAGAATTACTTTTTAAAATCTTCTCGATGTTATATCTCGTTTTCCTTGCGGTAGGTTTTAAGAATGTAATCGTGTTGATGAACAAAGACGGAGAAACATTATCTGCTTACTCGCTTTGTGAAGACTCATCGTAAAAGTATCATATTGCAGTGTAATTTAATGTTTTACATGTTGTCCTTTAAAATCTGATTATACATTTGGTATCGCATTTCTCTCCGACAAAAGAGTAACTAATACCAAATAACTGCCTAACATTTGTGAAATGTCAAAATGTGATGACTCAAAAAACAAACAAATTAATGAAAAGATCAATTCGAATATGGAATGTTGACCGTTAAAAAGCATTTTCATCACAATTTTCTACATAGTCCTCAGTCAACCCCCAAATCTCCCCCCCCCCCCCCCCCCCCATCACATTATGCCCCCCCCCCCCTCCCGCTAAAACAGCAGGAAATCAAAAGGTGAAAGATGCAACGTGTACTCTCTAGTACACTCTAATGAGGGAATATATTGTCAAAATGATAATGAAAGTTTGTCATACACACCGCAGCAGTGGGCATATCGGATATGTATCATCCTACTATGCTTCCCAAATCCATCTTCTATACATAAACAAGTTGTACATCATAGATCACGAAATATGGTTATACATATGTCTTTTTAAAATTAATATAATCTGTAGAATAGTGCCGGAATCAGAAATTACATTAAAGAAAATGTTAATTTTTCTTCCCGACGACTGTGGAATAGCTGTTGCCTGTTTATTCTCGGAATGCTGTGGGTTTTTTGTTGTTTAGTTTGTTTCGTTTTTAGTTTTGTAATGCAAACGTCTTTTTATCTGGTTTCCGCCGTTCGTATTAATGTAAGAAAAACAATGTAAATAAACCCGTCCTTACAACTTTATTGTCTTGTCATCGGTGGGAGGAAAATGAAAACAAATGTTGGTTTCAAGTTTTAACGCCCCCTTTGGGTTCGGGGTAAGAATCGACCCACCTCATCTCCCTGCGCGGTTCGTAAGAGGCGAATAACTGGAGACACCGTGACTTGATTTGGGTTTAATCTAAACTGTTCTAGTGATGTTCGTGCTTACTGGCCTGACAAGAAAAAAGTCGATGTGTTATTGACTTGCAAGTGCATTGAGTTTAATTGGATGTATAGTTTGGTGTGGGTTTTTTCTTCGATCTCAGGAAACGCCCACCAAACGTCTTTAATGGGTAATCGTTTCATGCGTTGCTGAGGCATAAATCCCTGGCGAACACAAGGAAAGCATAGGAAAATGGCGTCTGAAGTCTGCCCTTCCATTCCGAAGCAGTATCGCTCCCTATTTTCGGCTTGTCTCTCTCCGCTGGGGTGAGAGCAAAAAGTGCGGCAAGCTAAAGGGAGAATAACCACGGGGCCGGGGTTGAATGTAAAAGACGCAGTCCCGGCATTTCGCTCCACTCAAAGCCCCCTGCACGCAAAGCAGGGGTGATGGGCCAGGATCCTTTACGACAGTCCGTGATGTGTGATATCAGTCTTTATATCTCCCTCTCGTGCGCCAATGTGCGATATTAGTATTTATACCCCGGGCGCAACGATCAAATGTCGCGCGAGGCCACCCGGCCATCACTTAGCTATGACGCTGGCCCGCTGGGCTGACTTGACCAAAAGCGCGGTGCAATTAAAGTCATTTTCCCCCAGAACAAAAACAGCGTAATTGATACTTTTTTCGACGCGGCTGCGCCGCAAAAGCGAAAGACTTTTTGTGACGGGAGGTGATTCCGTCCAATTTTCTTGACCATAAAGACCCACAATCAAATGGGGACTTCACTGCGCGATTAGCACCCGCTACTGGGGACGGGCTGCTGCCTTGAAAATGACCACCTTCGGTTGACAGTCCTCGAACTGGGATGTAGGGCGCAGTGCTGGGTCGTTCCTGTGTCCGACCCTCGCCCTGCTTGGTGCCGCAAAAGCCAAGAGGGCAGGAAGATGGGGGGGGGGGGGAGGGGGGGGGGGGCAAAACCCATCTCACGAACACGCAGCCCCTGTGGCTCATGGCTGGCACTGGAAGTCGCGAGGAGGCGAGCATATAATGGCAAGTTCTCGCCTCCGCACGTGGCCCCTGCAGGCGCTAAGGGGCTATTTTCTCGCCGCTCGCGCCCCGAGTATCTATCTAAATGTTGATGAGGGCTTTTATGAATCGCAGCCAGCGTTAATTTTACGTATCAGGTTACCGGAAGCCCAATCATCGCTCAATCTATGAATGGCGGAAGCGTCCATAATGCGCAGCTGCAGTGGCTGAGTCAATAGCGGTCTTGGGTTAATCTCTCTCTCTCTCTCTCTCTCTCTCTCTCTCTCTCTCTTTCTCACTTATCCACATTCTCTCTCTTTCTCTCTCTCTATCTATCTCTCTCTCTTTCTCTTTCTCACTTATCCACATTCTCTCTTTCTCTCTATCTCTCTCTCTCTCTCTCCCTCTCTCTCTCTCTCTCTCTCTCTCTCTCTCTGTGTGTCTGTGTGTGTATGTGTATGAGTTTGTGTGTGTCTGTCCGTCTGCGTGTATGTATCCGTATGCTCCTGTGGTTGTGTGTCCGCGAGCGTTCCGTTTATCTGTCCATCCGTCCATTTGTCCATCCGTCCATTTGTCCATCCGTCCATTTGTCCATCCGTCCCTCTGTAGGTCAATCCGTCCGTCCACTCGTCCGTGCGTCTGTC
>JAWQFJ010026756.1:137500-167500 GCA_034096865.1 Theodoxus fluviatilis | reverse complement strand
AAAAGGCCTCTGTACTATTTTTCCCTTTCACCTTACTGTTTCCCTCGATGGAAAACGCGGCATTTCCGTGCTGTGGTTGTGGCATGCATCAGGCTGCCGCGACAGGTGCAGGTGTCCGACTGCCAGTTTGTCCTCTCTACCTGGCGCTGAGACCGCTTTCCGTCACTCAGGAGCTTCGTCCATCCAGGGCCGGCACTCTGTGTGGCTGTCATTCTGTCTTATTAGCCCAGGCCCCACCGCCAGGCGGCACTGCTGGCCTGTACCTCTCACCTGAGCCCTGTCTTCCCTGGCGGCGAGGGTCTTCCCGTTAGGAACGCCGTCTCCTCTTCAGACCGTCCGCCCTGGTTCAAAGGACGAACGTACTTGCGCTGCTTTGGGATGAACGGTAGAGACTGGGACCGCATGGACAGTGAGTACGACCTGGGCGTTTTGCTGCTCACGTTTGTCACAGAGATAAAGTAATGGCTTGGTTTGTTGTAAAAGTTGACGCCATCGTAAAGTTGTCATGATGGCCGAACTTTGAGATACACGATTATGGCGCGTAGACAGTAAGTACGGACTAGGGTGTCTTTGTACTAGTGGTTCATATCAAACTTTGTCGCAGAGATTAAACATGAATTTGGTCTGTTGTAGGAATACAAGTACAGTTCTCATCAGGTTATTCTCATGGGTGCATTTCAGGATTACACGATCTCGAATGATGCCGCGTAGGGCATCGCATTGTAATATGTTGCATTTGTGGTTTCAAACGGCCTTCCCTTTTGAAGACTTCCTGTCCAAATTCGTGTATATCTCTCCATAGATGTTTTTGGACAGCTTCTTGTCTGTACCAGACTTGCTGATAACTACTTTCGGCGGGAGAGAAGTACACTTTCTCGATGCAATCGAAGTAGTACGGAAATTTATTGACAGCGTCAGCGTGTTGTTGTACAGAGATATTTAGTACAAGATTACTTTGTGGACAAAAAAGATAGAAGTTATGAGAGAGATCTGACTAAACACTGAAAACTATGATGACACAGAGTATGTGTTGGATCTCATTTACAAGTAATACCAATAAAACTAACCGTTCCCATGACAGCTAAGTTGCTTCGGACCAATCACCTTTTGTGCCCGACTGATTCGTGCTTCTGTGCATACTCCCTAGGGATATTGTTTAATCGACTGTTCCATGAGACGTCCATGGAACACTCAACAGCGCTAATGTGCACTCTGTAACAAAAACGGATATTCACGACCACTTTGCAGATCAATCGACACACCGGGTACCCTCCATACCAGAAGGTCTCTTCTTTCCACCCGAGTAACGGACCCCGGTCAGAAGGAGCTGGTGGCGGGTGCACGCCACTACGGGTATCAGGGGGACAATTTATGTGGCGGGGCTGAAAGGAGGAACTCGGTGCAGGACTCCACACCGACCTCAGCTCTCGTAAAACAGACGACCACTACGGCCTCCGCTGTTTTGCCCGACCCCTTATCGCACAACTCCACTCCTAGTTCTCTCCCTTTGGCGTCCATCCAGTCCACCAGAGGTCCTCTCAGCGCTAGGTGGCGCTCGCCTGGCCGGAAGGGCGCTATGGTGTGCTTCCGGTGTCGAGCTGATTGAGTTCCCTCGTAGTTTTCTTTGTGAGAGGTTGGAGGGGTACATCCTTTTGAGTGAACTGAGTAGTCTGTCTGATCGTGTGCTGTTTATACCCATTCTCAAGCACTGATATAAATCGATGTTGTGTTGTATTGAAGTCGTCGTCGTTGTTGTCGTCAGTGTCGATGTTGTTGTTGTTGGCAACTGCTAACTGTACAACTGCTCTGTGGCATTCATTATGAGTACGCCTCGATTGGAACTCATAGATGTATAAAATCTAATAGAATATTGCTTTCATCCTTTCTGTTTGAAAGCTGCAAAATAACGGCTGCAAAAGAGCACGGGACCGTACATAGTTCAGAAACGTTCCGAAGAATTGAAAAAGAATTAACTCCGTACTAGTTCGGTGGCATTGTTATGAAGACGGGGAGCGAACTGACGGAAACACTGTTCATTTCTTTAGATATCAGATTGATACTTTCAAACGGGCTTTGAAAAGATATGATTCAGTCATTAACCGATGCATAAACAATATGTTGCTTGCTGACCTTAAATGACCTCGTCAACCTCATTCCAGTCCAACAATTGTCCCTCATATTTTTCAGTGCGTGATTTGATTTGAAGTGAAATGTTACGTCCATATCTTCATCATAAATATTCTAACATCTCCCACCAACAATTTCCCCTGTTAAACTTGTGCCTATATGTCCACGTGGTCGATAACGACAAAACGAATTGGCAAAAGATGTTAGGGGGCATATTCTGCAAGGGTGTCCCAGTTTGACGGGACACCGAGAGGACAGGGGCCAGGACTGCCAAGGAGAGAGCGGTTCTTGGCAACCGTGTGACGCGTTGCCAGGAGGTCGCCGGAGTTATCGGCCGCCCTCGATAAGCTGGGAGTCAGCCCTGGTGCCGTCGTCGACTTGGTCCCTTGACCTCTTCCCTATCCCGTACCCCTCCTTCCTCCCTCCTCCATTCAGCAGTCACTTTCCCTTTCCTGCTGTCCTGACACTCCTCCACCGAGGTTGTCAAATCGCATTAAAGTCACTCTAAGCTTCGAAGATATGGAGGTGTTGCATGGGCGGTACTGTCTATTAAAGCTAATGTTGACTGGTGTCTTTCCCTCAACAACAACAATTCTTGGAGGGTATAGGTATCTGTCTACAAAGAATAGTTACATATTGCTTTTTTTTCGTCAAAGTAGAAAGCGTTGGCTTGCACGGAATATTTGAACGGTGATAAGTTGAAACCCTGCATGGGTCAATGTCCATTCAGCCCCAAACAAAGGAAATGTATGTTGAGTTTTCCAGTGCATGTCGTCCATTGATGAAGGATATTTGTGGCAAATCGCACAGTCGTTCAGTCCGATTAAAAAAAAAATCCGACAGTCACTGTGTTCTGGAAAAACGTATTACACGGGTCTACTCCTTGCTTTTTTCGAAGCTGCTGCAATGACTGATGATCAATGAAACTCACAAGCGGTCATCCTATGTACTATACGAAACCACTTCGACCAGGAGCGGGTTTGAAAATAGGTAGTCGATCTTGGTCGCAAGATCATGCTTCGCAGTAAGAGCTAGCTATACAAAAAAACTACCCAACGTGACGAACTATTGCGCATGCGTAGACGTCACGACAAGAGGTGAACTAGCCACATGTCAATGGCCGACGTGTTGCCGGTTCATTCAGAAAACGCTCTATTTCGAGATACTAGCAACCCATCCAAAGAAAATATAAGCCATGCACAGCATTAATTTATCAAAGGTGTATGTTGAATGCATTAATAGATCGTGAAACCTCCTACAGTTTACACATCGAATGCAGGTCAACGCAGCCACGCCGAACATTTGTCTCCAAGATGGCGGCGCGCACTGTTCTCATGCTGTCCGCCATCTTGAATCTTAAAAGGAAGCACCTCTCAATCTGCCTCGCTCAATCTACGCTCGTCTACGATTGGCTCGATAGCAAGCAAAGAATGAAACTGCCCATTCGGCGAGATCTGCGTAGATCTACCGAGATCTTCGCATTTTCAAACCCGGCCCTGATGGCATATGCTGCCTGCTTGAATTGCTGTTTGACTAAAAAGCATCGACTGAGAACTAATCTTTCCGGTGTAGAGTGGGACGTAACACCAGCACTCATAGTCCCTGACATACAAACGGACTGTTCACCTTTTCTTTGAAATCTGAAATCGACAGCACACCTCGAACCTTATGTTTAAAACAAAAAGAGCAAAAGTGCGTAATTACTGCAACTATTGCCAATGAAACTATGCACGTATATGCTTTTATATCAGCAGTTTTTTGTTTTATTTGTTGAACTGTGGCCATATTGCCAATTCCAAGCTAAGGGTGGACTTGTCAGAGTTTTGACTGCTCGACTTTACAAATTGCATCGGGGCTGATTACAATGAAATATTCGGATGAAAATTGCATCTGGGCTGCACTTAGAAATATTCGCGAGCCTCGATAAAAATGGGATCTAATATTGTGAAAGACTCTGTAACATTAATTTTGTATGAAAGATCAGACAATTTGAATCACAAAACACAAGTGAAACTCAACTGTCTGACCCATTCTGCCAAAGTCGAACTCCTCAATCCAACTCTTCAAACACTGGGTGTGATGACCAGCTATTCTCTCCTCTCTTTCTCTCCCTCCTCACCATCACCCCAATCCTAACCCTACCCTTACCCCAACCCAAATCCCAACCCCATCCCTACCCTCACCCCAACCCCACTCCCACCCCCATCCTAAGACCACTCACGCCTGATGGTCGACCTATCGTTGCTCGCCCGTCGACCCCGGCCTTCTCTGGGTCGAATTGGGATTAAGATTAATTACTGGTGATATTTGTTCAAAGCCAGAGCCTGCTTGGTCCTGCTGATGAAATGTCGGACTGTCAGCCCTGGGACGGGAAGGGCGCCAAAAAGTGCAATCTGGGGTTCTCATTGGAGCTGGCCGTGCGGGACGGTGGCTGATATTGGCCTGTCTCCAGTCCTGCCCCGGCCTTTAATAAAAGTCCCCCATCAGTCGAGGATAATTGAATATCTCTTCTCAATATTGGGGCTCCCCGTGGATACAGGTTGTAGGCAAATAGACCTCTTTGATTAAACCTGATCTCCTCCTTGGCCGCGCTGCTTCTTGGGATTTCATCGTTTGAGGAAGTAGTGATTTTGGAGGGGTAAAAATGCGTTTCTCTTTGGTATGTATGTGTTTGTGTGTCTCGGCATAGAAATGTACGTGTATGTGTAAGTGTCTGTATTTGTTTTTAGTGTTGGCCGTGTGTCTCTGTGTTCTTATTTTATCGTCCCCTCTCTTTTCCTCCTTCCCTCGCCTGTTCGCTTCTTCCTTCCTTCCCCCTTTTCTTCTTGGTCGTGTTCCTTTTCTCTCTGCTTCTTCCGTTCTCGATCCCCCTTCTCCTTCTCTTGCACCTCATCCAGCTAAGTGTTTTGCTTCAACAGTTTCAATTGCAAACTTGTTTTCCTTCCACTTATTTTAGAATTGCCAGCTTCGTTGATTTGTTGATCTTTATCTCAGAAACATTCATCATATGCGTCTTTATTTAGAATGAATTATTGTAAAAAATCATTGTTACTTTTTTTTTCGTGTCTCAACGCAAACATTACTTGTATGACCGTGGTAAAATTTGCAAGGGTCATTCTGACTGCTTAGAACTTCATTGGAACAGAAGTTACCTGTCAATAGTTTTTGCACAGTACTAACGTATTACTCACATGATATATAACTACTACATTCCTCCCTCAATCTCTCCACTTCTCTCTTGCAAACCCCACCCCCATCACACCCCTACCCCCACCCCAATTGATCTAAAGCAACCTTATGTCAAGGGAAAAGTTCCCACGACCGTCTGAGTCGAGGGTTTCACCTGGACTCAGGAGCAAGATGGTTTCTGAAATCGTACTCCCAACATTCATTACGAACGTCGCAACCAATTCATTCAGCCCATCTGTCTCCCCTGGGTGACACGGCGCTTATGAATGAGAAAATACCTACGTTTCCTCTCCACGCTCTCCTGGCAGTTCTGGCCGCTGGCACCAATGGTGCGTGAAACAAGGGTTCGCTGTGGGTCCCAGAAGGGAAATGCCGTGACTGTAATTTTGCCTGTCTTGCAGGTCGTGGCGTTGGGCGAGAGAGAGAGAGAGAGAGAGAGAGAGAGAGAGAGAGAGAGAGAGAGAGAGAGAGAGAAAGAGAGAGAGAGAACGGACGAACGAACGAACTTTATTTTACAAGGGTAGTGAATTAGGCAGTAGTGCCTTTCTTACATTCAGCCCTTGAGGCAAAATATTCAAATGTGGTAAGAGAGAGAGAGAGAGAGAGAGAGAGAGAGAGAGAGAGAGAGAGGTGGTGGTGGTGGAGGGAAATAGAGTGTTAGAAAGGAGGGTGAGAGAGAGAGAGAGAGAGAGAGAGAATGACGTGATCAGACCGACGGACAGACAGATGGGCAGACAGACACACGCATAGATATACGGAGACTCAGACAAACGTGCGGACAAACGGACAGGCTGGCAATCGTGAAGAGGAGACATGCAAAGTGGAATATAGTTACACAGGTACACACACAAACCCACACGCACGCAAACTAACACATAGACACGCATGCGCGCGCGCACACATGTATTTTTGCACACATGCGAACATATACACACGCACGCAAGTAAACATGCACACAAGCACGCACGCATGCACACATACGTACACACACACTTACACACACACACACACACACACACACACACACACACACACACACACAGAGAAACTCACTTTCAAACTCACTTACAAACACACTTACACACTCACACACACACACACACACACACATAAATTAACGCACACATACACATACTTACATGCACACACACCTACACACACACACACACACTTCAACACACACGCATTTGCACATACACAGTTTTACACACTCACGCTTTACACGTTCACATACACACGCACTCAGCCACACACACACACACACACACACACACACACACATACACACACTTTCACACACACACACACACACACACACTAACACACACACTCTCACACACACACACACACACACACACACACACTCACACACACACACACTCACACACACACTCACACATAAACACACACACACACGCGCACTTACATACACACACAAAACTTTACACACATACACACACACGCACATAACATATAACACACATTTACACACACACACACACACACACACTTTCACACACACACACACACACACACACACACTCACACACACACTCACACACACACACACACACACACGCTTGCACACGCACCAACACACACACACACGCTTGCACACGCATCAACACACACACACACACACTTACAAACACGCTTACACACGCAACAGCGCACACAGTTACACACACAGTTACACACACATACACACACTTACACACACACTTACACACACACTTACACACACACTTACACACACGCTTACACACACGCTTACACACGCACCAACAGACACAGTTACACACACACACATACACACACACACTTACACACACACTTACACACGCACCTATGAAGAGGAGGAAAAGAAACAAGGAGGGAAGGGGGGGACAACGCACCGAGAAAATAACAGCAGCAGCGGAAACTGTCACATGTTCTGTGATCATTGTCTTTCCTCTCACAGCGACAGTGACAGAGACAGCCAATGAAAAGAACATCGTTGATTAAAATGACGGTTTTTAGAAACTTCAATATCAAGACACGACATACAGCTGAGAAAAAAAAGAAGAAGAATATATATATATATATATATATATATATATATATATATATATATATATATATATATATATATATATATATGAGCTGAGTTCAGACTGAAATACAACACCATGCTTTTGAACATTTGAAATGGATTAGTTCTTCCGTGGCAGCAGATGTGCGTAATTGGCATGAATGCGTGTAAGAGAAACTCAGGCAGTTGACATTCGCACGAGGAGAGCCATCCTGGCGCATGTTACTGTTTATTACAATACTTCAACAGAAAGTGTATTTGATGTTCCTGAGTGTGAAATTCTCCCTCTCAAGAATGCAAAGTTCAACGCAGAGGCAATTACAATTAAAATCCAGAGCATGCTTTGTAAAATGACCTTTTGCAACTAAAGAGCTGATTTTTACCGTTATAAATGTATGAACTGTTATGACTGCTACAGCCCCCGCCAGCAGCGGCTTCACTATTAAACTCTTTTTTCTCTCAAGCAAACGGTATGGTTGGAACTGTAGTTCGCCTGAAATATCTCTCTCTCTCTCTCTCTCTCTCTCTCTCTCTCTCTCTCTCTCTCTCTCTGTGTGTGTGTGTGTGTGTCTGTGTGTGTGTGTGTGTGTGTGTGTGTGTGTGACTTTAGAAATATAATGTAAGCAGCAGACGTTATCTTTCGTGACGTCGTACGCCGAAAGTTGACATTACTCATCCCGAAATGTAAAAGAGATAGTTGAACTGCCTTCAGTACATAATGCTAAAATTGAGAATGATTTACTTCATTCCGCATTATCACGTCGCTTGTAAAACTGCCATTCACATCATTCACATCCTTCGGCGTACATTCTCCCGGAATCTGTGTGCATATGTCTAGTTTCGTATCGAGCATATTTGCGGTCCCCCGACAATGTGTATGCAGTTCATTTGTAAACCCTGTTTTGCTTGCAAGTATCTCTTTAAAACTCGACGGCACCTCTCGAAATATCTCACCAGTTTTCCTGCGAGCATCTGAGCAGTTCCTCTTCATTCGCTTCAAGAGTTCCACTGGTTCTGTCACTGTCTGTTCAGAGATGCCTTTATTCGCTTCAGGTTTGGAATAAATGATCTGAACAACAATAGAAGATACAAAGGTATGGTAGATTCAAAGTGCCCATGTTGCGAGGAATGTGAAACTGAGCAACATTTTCTGTTGAAGTGTCCTATTTATAAGGAACTAAGGGTAAAATATATAGACAGATTCTTACCTCAGAAACAAAGTAGGAATGTGTGTCAATATTTTATGCAAAGTAATGACGACAAAATGACTCGTTCATTGGTGATGTATATTTTTATGCCTTTAAGTTGAGAGAACAAAAGGTTAGGGAGTAGATGAGTATACGAAGTTGTGATGGTTGTACAGGTACAGGTACTTGAACACTTCTTGCTCATTGAAAGGATTGTTGTTTCGGAAATCATAGCTGAAGTAAAATTGTTTATTGTATAATACCAACATTTCCTTGTAATGCAATGGGCCGATGGCCTCCAAATAAATCAAATCAAATCAAATCACTGTCTGGTCAGTCTCGTGAACATCTCTCGATTTCGTCAGTGAACACCTCTTCACATCCTCTACGACTATTTTTTTCATCTCCTGTAAGAACATCTCTTCAGTTCCTGTGCGAAGATACCTTCAGTTCCCCGACGAGCATGCGGGAGGAGATGGAAGCCATTATCCTAACAACCGGCTGCGCCAGGGGTCCATGCAGGACACGTGGCTCGGCGTTTCCAGCCGTGGGGTCAGCGCCTGCGATGACCCCTTCCCGTCATTCCTGGACAGCAGCGGCGGCCAGGGTGGCGGCCATTGTTGTGTGGCGACGTCCGGTCACTCTCGTGCGCCGATAGAGGGCGCGTCATGTCACTTCCGGTGTCAGCGTCCGGCCGCCATGACGCGGCGACATGGTGTCACGTGATAAAATGGCGACCCCCAGCCCGCTGCCTTTTACATCCAATCAGCGCTCTTTACACGGACTAGTGCTGCCCTCACAAAAGGGAGACAACCCTTTTACGACGAGAGGGCCTTGTGCAAGCGGGTAAGGCCGAGCTCCGACAAGAACAAACGGCATTAAAAGCAGGGGCTCTTTGCTAATAGAAAGACAAACACGGCACAATCGGGACTTCCCTATCTCTCACGCTCCGTGAAACGCGCGCACTGGGGCGGAGGGGTGAGGGCGGAGAGGGCTGGGCCGAAGACTAAGGGAAGCTCAATAGTCCGCATCAATCACGTCGGGATTATGGAGTGTCTTCTCTCCCACCACCATCGAACGATCGTCGCGCCCGTCATAACTTTCATAGGCAGCATTACCCAAATTCAGGCTTGGAAGACGGGCTGCACTTAACTCAGATTTCCTCGACATCCTTCTTTGTTCTGGGCCAGCCAAGGCCTCGTAAGTCAATGGCGGAAGCCCGAGATGGCTGAAGCGCCAGTGTGGCTCGAGCAGAAAGCGGCCATATTTCTCGAAGAGTCTCGGCAGCGCAAGAATTTGTTCGAAAGTCGCGCTGAAGCGTGAGTAAGTAAAATTGTCTGCATGTACCGACAGGCGTAGGTGGTAAGTCAGCCGTGCGTTGAGATTGTCATGGTGTGGACTGCTTCTGAATGGAATGGAACTTCGTCAACGAAATGGACTTTTCTCCCTCGACGGACCCATATTTCGGAGGTGAGAATCAGAATGGAGTTTATGGCCGGTAGAAATAAGTATGTAATGAATAGCCTACATCAACACACTTTCACTACTTATATGAATTTTCTCATATCCCCAAATACACTTGCATAGAACATGACATTGCATTTCATCGATATTTTATTACAGTGTTATTTGGATAAATTGTTGATTGGCGGTGGTCTAAAGCATTATGTTAATGGGATTGCTTTTTATTTCAAAGGTGTGTATACTTCTCATAACGTCTACGAGATCTTAGCTACATTCATGCATTGGTTCTGGGTTTCGTTCCAGAGGACCACTTCCAACCAAACAGCACATGTGACTGCCGATGGCCGAGGAGACCCTTCTAGCTTAAGGACACTCGGGCCACGGTTCCGGTCTTGCAGAGCGGGGTTGATTGAGAAGCCCAACTGTCTGGAAGCGGACGCGGAAGTGCGAGGGTTTCGTTTCGTTATAAATTCCGCTCCCGAAGATGGCGGGACCGGTTGGGGCCTGGCCATGAAGAATGTCTTCCGTTGCGGCCGTCGACTTGGCGTCGCCTCGTCTGCGAATTTTACGCTTTTGTTTTCTTCTTATTTTCACCCGGCAATTCCCGCGGCCGAAGAAGTCGGAAAAAAAGGAGCAGCAGAGAGCGCGAGAGCGGGCTGCGGCAGTCGACTGAGTTTGCAGTGAGTGTAGAGAGCCTGTCAGACCCAGCATCCGCAACCCGAGAGTCTCAGACCAGGGTGTGGATTCTGTTTCACCCCCTCGCACTTCTCCCCGATAATTGACAAATGCCAGAAAAAATGGTGGTGCCGTTTGCACCGCGATCTCCTCCATATCCACCCCCCACCTCCTCGCCTCTACTCCTCTTTCTCCTCCTCCATTCCCACTCGTATCCACCCCCACCAGCTCTACGTACCTACTTCCCCCGACCCACCCACCCTTTTTTTCTACCCCTTTCCTCTTCCCTCGACATCTTTCGTCCCTTCCGCCTCAGCCTACGTGTCTGGCATTTCTTCCCTGTTTGTCACTGGGCCAGGAAAGATATGGTCGTAATCACCGCTGCTAAGAGACAGCCAACATACAAAAGTTGGTTTTAAGGAAGCCTCAGCGCAGTGCATGATGGGAAAATACTCATGCACAGGATCTAGGAGCTTCTGTGGATTTTCATTGCGGAAAAAAATGTCATTCACGCTTCTTTTCATTAACGAATGTGGATTAAAAGCAAATTCGTCGAATTCACGACCAAAGGGAAAATAAGGGGAAAAGATAATTTGTTTTGCCTTATTTCAGATAGATTCGGTACTCACACAGTATGCTTATATTGAATTAAAAAAACTATTTTCCATTCAGTTTTCAGTTATTTTGTATATATTATGAGTTATAGATGGAAGCATACGCAAATTAGCATCACTGTTGTTTTTGTCTTGTAGTATGCTGACAAAGTCTTTTAAATTTCAGTTGGCAAAATCAAAATAGCTTAATGAGCTCGCATCGGCGGTATCTTTCGACAAATTATGTCCTCCTCCTATTCAAAGTTGTTGGTGAACTGACCGACGTTCTCTATGCTTACATTTTCTTAATGACATTCGCTATTGTATGAAACATTGTGGTGTCCCATCTTCATGAAAAAATAATTATGTCCATTTATAATAAAATTCTAACACGTCCACATTAGTGTACTTGTATTTTCTGTGTAATAGCACCGGTAAACACTACAAGGAAAAGGGATTCTTCCTCATTATATTATTGTGATGCATTGTTGACCGTTGACCATTCTAGTGCAGAGGCCTTCCACAAGATGGTAGTCACGTCCATAGACAAACACATTTTTTGTGTCCATGTCAGGGGGCTGGCTGTGTCAGGACTAGCCAGAGGTTGGCGTCTGGCCATATGACCATTGACACTCACTACTGTCACCTGTCCCCAGTCATCTTGCCAATGGCGGGTTGACAAAACTAAGGGTTAATGGGTCAAAGGGCAGGTGATGACCTCGAGAGGAGGTCTCGTGACCTTCCCTGCGTTGCCTGGATGCGAAAAGACAGGTGGGGATGTTGAGAGTGGGAGGAATCACAAAGAATGGAGGACATCGCCCAGGTTGTTGTCCACAGATTGTTGTCGTGCATTGCCCCCTCTGCCGTAAGCAGAACGCATGAATAATGTCTAACGGGAGTCAAACGTATGTTCGGAATAATGTTGTGCCCGTAATGCGAGGGTAACATATATGAACATGTGTTGTATATTGTGCAACGCCCTTCTCAGAATGATATCGTCTTCATGGGCGTTACTGCAGCGTTTTCGCGGTCGTGAGAATGGCGAGAAATTAATTTTGACAATGTTAGCCACTAATGTTGATGTATTTTGACGAGAACTGTGAGGTTTATGATAAATCGCCTAGCAAATGTGAATTTTTTTTAAAAGTATTGTTAGTTCTTTTGAATGTAAAATGTGTATAGATGTGTGTGTGTGTGTGTGTGTGTGTGTGTGTGTGTGTGTGTGTGTGTGTGTGTGTGTGTGAGTGTGTGTGTTTGTGTGTGTGTGTGTGTGTGTGTGTGTGTGTGTGTGTGTGCGTTCGTGCGTGGGTGGGTGTGCATGTGTGTCTGTGTGTGTGCATATGTGTGTGTTTGCATATGTGTGTGTGTGTGTGTGCGTGTGTGTGCATGTGTGTCTGTGTGTATGCATTTGAATGTCTGTGTGTGTGTATGTGTGTGTGTGCATATGTGTGTGTGCATATGTGTTAACATGTGGGTGTATGTGTGTGTGTGTGCATATGTGTGTGTGTATTCTTGCGGACGTGTGCACACATGCGTGGGTTGTCCTTACGCGTTGTAAGATACACGTATCTAATGAAAACACATTTCAAGAGAAGACAATTTCGACTTTCCCGCCACTTTAGAAAATGTCTTACACGATTATGCTTGAGTATAAGCTGGGTATTCGTACATTTTCCACGTGCTTGTTAATGTATGCGTCTACTAACGTGCGTGTATTTGTATAGCTGAAGCTAACTGCATGTATAATGCGTACACAATTCAACGTGCTTATTTGTGTTTGTGAGCGTTTACATGTACATGGATTTGTGTGTGTTTAAAAATACATCTAAATGCATATTATAATTTATTTGTGCTTATTTGCAATGTGTATGTGTGAACGATGTGGCCATACCTGTATATCTGCATGTACGCACAGTGTACGTGTTGATGTAGTACAGTTGCATGCATGTTAGTACGCACGTATACCTATAGCAGGATGTACATGGCAACCACCGTAAGCTTCAGACCGAGAGGAGACCCAGCGTGACTGAGGGCACGGGGCGTGAAAAGGTTACAGCCCCTGATGGCGCCTGGTTCCTTCTGTCACCAATAAGCGGCTCTTCTTGTCGACCGCCAAAAAAAACCCCGAAGCAGCCGGAAGTGACGGATCGCGCCTGCGCAGCAGCTGGTGAAGAGTCCTGATGCGGGACGACAAGTTGGAATTTATGAGTGACCTTCTGACCCTGTATCTGAACCTCACGTGATAAAAACACCCCTCCGGCTACTCCATCTACATCTGCCAGTAAATTGGATTTTTCTAACGGCGAGGTTTTTTAGTTTCGGTGTCTGTAGGAGCCCTTCGTGACACCATTTTCCATCATTAGCAGCCCTGACGAAAATGGCGCCTTTTGACACTAGTAGCGCCACAAACAGCGCGGGCGGACAAACTTTCTACGTCATATTGTGAGGTTTGGTCCACTTGTATTACAAACTTGGAGAGTTTGCCTGGGCATTCTGTCTCTCTGTGCGGCACTTTCAATCAACCCCTACTACCAAACTGTGCAGGCTCATTTTTGGAGTGCGTCGTGCACAGCTTTTATCCTTTGCCTGAATGAACATCACTCTAAAAAGGCGAGATGTTTGTGTTGTTTCTCTTAAATTCCCACTGCTTCATTTAAAGGCGATTCATTGTAAGTAATTCACTTTTATGAAAACAAAAACAAAAACTACATGGGGTGCCACACTTGTCTCTGTTCTGTTTTCTAGTATTGGATATGCTGACATTTTAAAATAAAGATTTGACAATATCTGCATACGAAATTAGCGTCAGCCATTGCGAAAACTGAAAATACTGTCAACATTTTTGCACCGGCACAAAGTGTAAAACTTAAATGAAAACCTGTTTGAGGCTATGTGCAGTTCTTCGCAAAATATATATATCTTCTTGCATTTCATGAGAATATACCGTATTTTTCCAACAGAAAACAAAGAGAGTGTCAAAATTGCACAGCTTTGTATTGCACCATACTGCATTCATATGTGTCATATTGCATGCCATCATACTGTCTTGTATCTTTGTTTATTGTACAATGTATTGCATTACACTGTAATGTGCGGTTGTCTTTCTCTTGCCGTGTTGTATTGTGTTGTGTTGCCTTGTGTTGTGTTGTGTTGCGTTGTGTTGTATATCATTTCTTTATTTAAAGTGACGACAGCAAACGAGAATCCCGGGCGGGCGGGCGGGCGGGGCGGGGGGGGGGGGGGGGGGGGAGAAAGACAGACAGACAGGCAGGCAGGCAGGCAGGCAGGCAGGCAGACAGGCAGGCAGGCAGGCAGACAGACAGACAGACAGACAGACAGACAGACAGACAGGCTGGCTGGCTGGTTGGCTAGTGGCTGGCTGGCTGGCTGGCAGGCAGGCAGGCAGACACACAGTCAGGCTGGCAGGTAGGCAGGCAGGCAGGCAGGCAGAGGGGTGGAGGAAAGGAGAATGGAGGGGTAGTGGGACGAACGGCAGAAAATATTTATACCATAGTGAAAGAGAAGAGGGAGAAAAAGTGACAGCCAAATGAGTATACATTTGCTGCCATGATAAAATAGAATTTCGTGTAGATTTGTTATCTGACATTAAAGATCGTAATATGTATTGTTGCACTAAATTCACCTGTAAATGTAGGTAGCATTTCCAGCAATCCCGATTTCATACCTATAATTTTTTTCTTATTAAAAATAGTATAAGATATTATCAGTTCATGCAGAGGCCAAACTCGTTGCTGTCATCTATGAAATTCCCGCAGCGATTCGTACTCGACAGTAAATGGAGATATGTCTACACTTATCCGGAATACGGCCAAATATTAGATAACAGAGAGTGTTATCAAAAGTTGGAAAGCAATGAAAATGCCAAATGCCAAATTATCTGAAAACATTCCATTAAAACGCTGCAGCCGTCAACTTCAGTGCACCGTAGGATATTTCATTCATACATGCAGTCCTTCACTCGATAGCATCTATACAGTCAATGGGTTGTGTTATGAGAAATGTGAAAGAACTGCAAACACAGGGTGATTTATGCCGTTGGCAAGTGCACCACACCAAAGCATGAGGAATCTATTTCGCCAGCAGCTTCTCTATCTGCTTTACGCTGTCACGGGGCGCTCCTCGAGTCCTCGGCCCACAGATTATCGGACCTGCCAATTTGGTTGCGTGAGAGAGAGTGTCAAACACGGACGTATGACTTTAAACATCCTCCCAGTGTTATGCACGCAGCTAAGTAAAAGCTTTGCTGAGTTCACCCCCGTCCCATGCACTGGCAGTTCACTCACGGCAACATCGAGTTGTATCTAAATGTCATTCGGCAGAGATGTGGGTTTGGATGATCTCAGCTGTAAAATACGTGTATAACTCTTGCAGTAAGACGTTACAAAAATGGATGTTACTGCTCCTTGCATCGACATTGTCCTCTTTATCAATGTCATTCTGATGCACGTGTGCTGGTCATTGCTGCACGATCAATATTTTCATGCGCCTGTGTAGAAGAATGGTTTATAGAAATGTACACATTACTAGAAGATTACACATTTGTATGGGCTAAAACAAGACATAAATTTATCTTATTGTTATTTTGATTGATACTGAGCTTTTCTAAATTATTTGTTTGTAAAACGACCTTGTGACGCGTAGCAGTTTTCAAAGAAACCCTTTTGGTCGGTAAAGTCTTGCAAGTTCTCGGATAATTTGATTTGGAAATATCTATCTTTAAGGGTTTTCTTCAACCATATCATCTTGCAAACCGACAAAAACAAGTTTTACTACTTTGATTGTATTTTGTCATGGTCCATCGGGAGCATAACTTTACGCAGGGCTCAAGGTCAAATGAAGACGGCCGTCCCCTGGGAAATATACAAAAGACTGCCACGTTGCCGAAGCTACACAGAAAATGCTTTTACTGAGGCTCACTGCCGGGGACTCCCTGTGTAGCCCCGGAAGCCAGGAATACCAAGGAGAACTCTGCTGAGGAACTAGTGGTGCTAAGTTACTACTAATGTCAGGCAGCATAAGAGAATCCGCCTGTCACAGTTGTCGCCCCTGGCAGAGCTCTCTAGCCAGTGCATTACCGTCTGTCTCTTGTACTTTGCCTTCGACACTCACGTCTTGCCTCTTTGTTCTGTTCATGCTTTCTTTCGGCTTCGCTCCCACACTTTTCTTCCCTTTGCCAGGTGGACTGCAGATGTACTGGTATTGATGCGTATCTGGGCAAGGCATTTCTAGGGTGTTGTTGGCTGTATTGAGGTGTCGTTATCGATGCGAATCTGGAATAAGGATTTCTAGCGTGTTGTTTGCTGTATTGATGTGTCGTATTCGATGCGTGTCTAGACAAGGGATGTGTATAGTGTTGCTGGCTGTATAAATGTGTTGTTATCGATGCCTGTCTGGAAAGAGGATTTCTAGCGTTTTGTTTGCTGCATTGATGTGTCGGTATTGATGCGTATCTGAAACAGAGATTTATAGCATGCTGTTTGCTATGTCTCAATAGGAATTTCAACATGAATCACTAGGGCTTTACTCCCCGAATGTTTCTGTTCTTTCCAAAGCATTTTCTACAACTGTTATTTGTATGCCCTCTATCTAGGGAATGTGAGTGCATGTGTATATGTGTGTGCATGTGCATGCCGATGGGTGTGTTAGAGTGCTCTGATTCTTTGCGTTGGTCTGTCTGTGTGTCTGTCTGCCTGGGTCTTTCTCTGTTTGCACGGCCCACCATCAGGCTGTCTTTCCGTCAACCAATATGTCCGCTTGTCTTTTCGTCACAACGTCTGTCTTCTGTCTATGTGCCTGTGTGTGTTTGTGTGTCCTCGTGTCTGTGTGTCTGTCTGTGTGTCTGTCTGTGTCTGTCTCTCTGTCTGTCTCTCTGTCTGTCTGTCTGTGTGTCTGTCTATCTTTCTGTGTGTCTGTCTATCTTTCTGTGTGTCTGTGTGTCTGTCTGTCTGTCTGTCTGTCTGTCGGTCTGTCTGTCTGTCTGTCTGTCTGTCTGTCTGTCTGTCTGTCTGTCTGTCTGTCTGTCTGTCTGTCTGTCTGTCTGTCTGCCTGTGTGACTGTCTGTGTGTCTGTCTATCTGTCTATCTGTCTGTCTGTCTGTCTGTCTGTCTGTCCGTCCGTCCGTCCGTCCGTCCGTCCGTCCATTCGTCCGTCCGTCCGTCCCTCTGTCCGTCTGCCTGCCTGCCTGCCTGCCTGCCTGCCTGCCTGCCTGCCTGCCTGCCTGTCTGTCTGTCTGTCTGTATGTCTGTCTGTCTGTCTGTCTGTCTGTCTGTCTGTCTGTCTGTCTGTCTGTCTGTCTGTCTGTCTGTCTGTCTGCCTATTTGTCTGTCAGTCATTGATTAATTCGGACCTCGTAGCCGCCTTTGAGCCACTATATCAGTTCTGAAGTATTTTCTCCTTTATCTCTCTTCCTCACAAAAACGTTCTCAATCGCAAACATTTTCTTTACATCAGCGCGTCGTTTCCCCAACTCATTTGAATAACAAGTACACTATGTGTTGTTGTATCATGGACACGTAGCTACAAGCAAACAAACACGCAAACAAACTAAAACGTACACTTGCGCCTATGCCTGTGCGCCCACATGCTTATTTCTATGTAGGTATATAGCACAAGCTTGTCCCAAGTTGTGTGCATACTTACGCACATGATTTCATATTTATATTGCTGTGCACATAGACACGCATGCGTGCACGTCCGTATATACAAGCGCACAAGACAGCATGCGTTCACATTGACGTCCATTTAGAAGCGCGCATGCATGCACGATGATGTACGCACACGTACATCCCTCAGGACATTGACTACATATACTGATATTCTTACATCGTCGCGCATATCTCAGTCCTCGCGAACGCTTTATTTCCAGGAGACATAGCTTCATGATGCCATCCAAACTCCAGTTTTACGGAACATAAGTTCCAGGACAGGAGAGTCCTTTTGTTTTTGCATTACGTGATTGCGTATGCAAGTTCAGACGGAATAAGTTGTGCTTTGTGACAAAATGATATTCCTGGATAATCAGGACTTGTGATATTTTCGACCAAATCTTTATTATCTGAAGCAACTATCGATGCAGTTTTCGCAAGAAATGTTTCAATAGTGAACTCAATAATGTCCCCATTCAGCTGGCATTGTTTAAAGACGTGAAGTTGTGCTACTTTGCAAGCATGTGCATATGAGTGACGGTAGGAATATACCGTCGTGATGAAATAAATATATTGTAGTGTATTTAATACCTTCCTGGCATACGATTCACGCATTTGCCGTAATGCAGATATCAAGGAGATGATTTGCTCTCGGACTTGCTTTGTCATAAGTGCATTCCTCATTTCCTTCAAGCAGTGTCCTTCGTAAGGTATTCTGGGCACGTGGGAAATCTCCATGCTAATTTCTTCGCATTGCAAAATTTATCTTTTTATCGTTTCCCTGACTTTATAGGTCGACTACAATTTTCTCGCGAGCTCTCTCCTGCTCTGCTCACGCCTGTGCTCTATCCAAGGCACTGTGGCAGAACTGTTTTTGTAAAACCTATTTCCTCGGCGTGTGAAACCCAACGAGGCAATGGACAATTGGAGGCTGGCAGCAGACGCTTTGGCAAATTCAATTACCATTTAAATGCTCTGACAAAACGGCCGTTCAAACCGAGAATAGAAAGGCAGAGAAAATTGCTTGTTGCAGTGTATAGGCACACTCTTCATTCCCGATGGTTGCAAGTGTGGCACAAAGTTTGTCCTCCTGCTAAACTGCTCCGCTCTTGAAAAACTGCCAGAAAGTGGTAGAGGGGAAAAAATGTTCACGAAGTAGTGTTTAATTTTTTTTTAAAGAAATGGCACGAGCGTAAAACGATTCTTCGGATTGGCACTTTTTGTCTCCTTTCCTTGACGGGTGAACTTATTGTCAGACTTAAGGGAAAAACGTAGGCACCGTGTCTCTCGAAGCAACGATCGCTTCAGATAAAGGGATGTCCTTTTTTCCTCTTGAAAAAGCATAAGGACACGCGAAGCAAGAAAATGACGTTAACGTGGTAGAAATTCAAATGTAAGGCGAACCGAGGGAACCGAGACAGCAGAGAGAGACCTCGCTATTTCACGAACCGCGCAGTGGCCATTTGTCAGCTGGCAAGACGTTCACCGCTGTGGGTCACTAGTCTGCAATAAACTTATGTCAGCGTAATACGAAATAGCAGTCGTAACATACTGAATGTTGCCAATCTTTCTGTCTCCCGGAAAATGTAGTGATGACATTTTAGAGACGTAATAATGATAAATTTTAGAGACGTTAAAATTAAAATGTTTCTGTCAACTTTGGAGTCCAAATACTCTTTCTTAAAATGTTGCACTGTTTAGAACAGACAAACTTGGGCTTGCAGCCATTTGAACGTTTACTTTTCTTTTAATTTTGTGTTTTCATTCTTCAACAAAATGCACCGAAATCAAGAGAATCATATAGAATCTGAATTGTTATTTTGTAAATATGACTTTGAAGGAAGGATCTGATACATATTACATATATCATTTGTAAGAAAGAAGTCGCAAAATTGAACCAAGAGTCGGGAATTCAATACAATAAGAACATGAAGAAATATTTTTCCATAAATTAGAACGATACGATGATAGAAACGTGCTCAGTCCACGAGTATACCTTATGCAAATTAGTCGCACGTCATAAAACCAAAGAATCTTTCTTATGAAAATGCATAAGCACTTTTGTGTTTTTTTATGTACCTATTTTGAATGTATTTTTACAGAATAACACAGGAAGCCTTGGTTCTCTATTCTTTCTGGAGTACTACGTTGATGAATCTACTCAAACACATTTATTCATCGCATCGGATTTTCTCATTTCCTGATTTTAAAAACGTAAGAACTACCTCTGTATTCGTATTGACATACGACTAAATAGACGCAAATGCGAATCGCTTTACCATAACATAAGCTTCAACAAGCACAGAGAAAATGATCGTAAGGTCCGGAGTTAATATTATCAAGAGAAAACACTAAACTCACCTTTTTTTCAATAGTGGTTTGTAACAAGTATTAGTCCCAGTGCAAGGTTCCTACATTGCCAAAAACGATGGAATTTTGATCTTGTAATATACTATTCATCTGAATAACGTAAACACACACACACACACACACACACACACACACTCACTCACAAACATACACACACACACATACACACATACACACATACACACACACACACACTCACTCACAAACATACACACACACATACACACACACACATACACACACACATACACACATACACACACATACACACACACATACACAAACACACACACACACACATACACACACACACATACACACACACACACACTCACTCACAAACATACACACACACATACACACACACACATACACACGCACATACACACATACACACACATACACACACACATACACAAACACACACACACACACATACACACACACACATACACACACACACACACTCACTCACAAACATACACACACACATACACACACACACACTCACTCACAAACATACACACACACACATACACACACACACACACACACACACACACACACACACACGTACCGAATGCATGCAATCCACACGTTTTTGATGAACACATTAAATGATAGAGACGAGGGTATTATTCGTAAGCGTTTGGAACCACTCGAATATACGCACTCACTCATCTAGACATAAACAGCCGGATCGAAAGACTCTACCATCCCAAGAGAAAATAATATTGGTCCAACATCACAAACGCGTATAGCACGAAATAATGCCCACTTCACATACACCTCTGCACACAGGCCACTGTTTCCCATCAACATACATGTGGATGCTATTTCCAAAAACATGTGCACACGTCAGCAAATGCAACAACCACAACAAATGTTTACTGCATTTTTTTCTGTGCAGCTGAAGGGGATGGACGTATAGGGCGACAAGTTGTGCAATGCAATCAATCGTGTTCGAAAAGCTTGAGTTAGTCTGTCATTCCTCAAAGAAGAACATCATGGCCTCGTTTTGTTGTCAATGCCATTTTGGTAGACATCACTTTGACTCC
Source organism: Theodoxus fluviatilis (assembly GCA_034096865.1). Classification (NCBI taxonomy): domain Eukaryota; kingdom Metazoa; phylum Mollusca; class Gastropoda; order Cycloneritida; family Neritidae; genus Theodoxus; species Theodoxus fluviatilis. The sequence continues at coordinate 146,101 of JAWQFJ010026756.1, read as the reverse complement.
TCAGCACTTGCGTGAAAGGGCACGAACTGTTTGTTTTTGCAAATATTGTTCTCTTCGCACTGCAGCAAAGTTAAATCTACTTCAGACGAGCAGAGCTATCTGACTGCGTTTTGCAATGATGGTTTTCTGTTCAGTCAAACATGCACTGAAATTGAAAAGTGCCCTGCGTATTCATTTCGCGAAATTTCTTACGATGATGAACCAACTTCTTTACAACTATAAATTGCATACTTGTCTCATACGTCACGTATCATTCAAGCATCTCAATACGACCAAATAAAACTGACTTCAAAACTATAAAAGCTCCGACGTATATACTTGGTCTTCTTTATATAAGTGTGTAATGTGAAGATCAATCTGACAGCTTTCGGAGGATGCCGAAGTAGATTAATTTGGTCACCTATTCACGACCCACAACTGCATAGTTTCGAACAATATAGTTCAATGCCTCTTGTAATAATCTGGTTACTGTAGTCTTGCAAGTAAGACCACAAATAAATCGATCCAGATGTTGAGTTTGAGTAGGTGCACGGCACACGGAGGAGTCGTCACCACGAGCTCATATTCACAACGTTTTTACAGCTTGCCTTTAGTCCCGCAGCAACGTCAAGACTTCGGCCTCATCCGCTGCACGTGTGAGTACTCTCAAGGTTTTCTTCTGGTCATCATTCAAGTGTCCCCCTACAAAGACCAAGACGAGACAACCGTCTGCAGGATGCTGCCGTCGAGGCGCCTGGCCCTGGGCGTCTTGAAGAGCTCTGGTGCCATGTTTGTGGAGTCTTGTGGGAGGCGAGGCCACGGTGCTGAGACGTCATTGTTCCGTGAATCAGCCCGTGTTTGCCCAAGAAGCCGCCTTGGGCTGCCCTGCTGCGATTCTTGGAGCAGAGCAATCATCCCGCTGGCGAGTGGCGACGATTAGAGACTCACAAAGCCAGCCACGCTCCTGACAGCCATGACATAACTGCTCATTTTGAGGACAAATATTTACCATCGCCCCTCTCGCCCCGAGACGAGAATTACCCCGTGGTTTGTGAGACCTCTCGATGAGATCTTGGGATTGTGTGGAGAAACAAGGGAGGAAGCCAGAGAGCTTGAGAATGCTTCCGTTGCGGTTCCCGCCAAAAAGGGCGTGTCGATTCTCTTGGGGAATACAGGCAATATCGTCGTTAAAACCAGTCTTAAGACTCCGTTCCTGGACATTAGAACGGGAAATGGCCTTAATGAAGTTTTCCGTTGATTGTTTGCAGAAGCAGATGCTTTCGAAGAAGGCAAATGAGAGCTGTTGTCCTAGAAGTGGCCTGGAGTATCTGTCAAACATTCGAGTTAGAACGGCCCCTGTAATCAAATTTAATATTCACAGGCTTGGGTGTGTTTTTCCCCTTCTTTTTCTAAAATGCCACGAGCAAAGGAAAGGTAACTGACCATAGGGTTTAGCCATGAAAAGGTACTTACTTCAGCTTTCGTTCAAGAGGTACGCTTTCCATAGTGCGTGCACAATAGCTGAGCTAGGTTTCAGAGTCTCATGCCTGATTTTCTAGTGTCTACATGCTTTGTGTACACGATTCCTTCGATGTCGAGCTTCGTGTTGACTGGCCACAGGATATAATGGAAAGGCACCTGTCTGCGCGTCCAGTTATGACTTAAGTTCATAGACACACATGATGACACTGACACGCAAATATTTTTCCAGACTAGAAAGTTCCGCCTTGCTGACTGAACAGGGGCATCATTCCACCAACCAACAAACGACCCTAACGGTCCACCCGCACACTTTAGTGTCAAGAAGTGTGCCCTGCCAAAGCTAACTTGTGGTCGCGTGCATTTCCTGCTGGTCGTGCTTGCCGTTGCTGTGGTGATGACAGGGTGGCGTGTTGTCATGGTGACGGTGATCTTGCGATGGAGGCGTGTCTTAGGTGAGGAAGGAAGTCGCTGACAACTTGCTGTGTGTGACGAGCCAACTCATCGTTGCAAGAAGAGCAAAAACGTGAAATTATTAATTACAGGCGAACATTGAGAACAGCACCACACACAACCTCCCAATCCCTACCACTCCATCCTCCGCTCTCCATCCCAGCCAATCTGAAGTCACCAAATCGCGTGCCGCATTGCTCGGATGGGAGATGCATGACGTCATGTACAGTGAGTGACAGCGAGAGTAGAGAGCAGCGAGTGGTGATACTAAGAAAATAACCATAACTTGTGCATAGATTGATCATTCGCATTGCAGAGAGCCTTTCTTGTAGTGCATTGTAACAAAAATATGATGATGCTGTATGTTATTGATGAACCTGCACAGGGTGCACGAGATGGAAGAAATCCATTGGACGGTGAAAATAAAGTGTATGTGTTTTCATTATTTATTGGATTTTCGAGTGATTTCAGAGACTGGACTTGACTTACAACTGTTGCAGCTTTTCTGCTTCCTATCATCCATTTATCAGTTACGTTACAATATACCATTCTTCCTTCAGCTTTGATTTTACTAAAGGTAAGCACGATTTCCATACCTCCTAGTACGTGTCACTAAGATGATTGGTAAATTCTTTGCACATACACTTGAATGAACAACGTGTGCAAAATATGCCTCGTCAATGTAATAAAGAAAGCATTTTCTCGCACAGAGATATGGTATAGTCCTTTTACTTCTTTATAGAGGAGGACATGGAGTATATTATGGGCTGCAATAAAGTTTGCAGTGTTTATCGTTTATGCATGAACGCATTGTGTGCGATATGCATGTGGTAAGTGTACGGTTGTACGTAATGCAGATCTCTGCATCATGTGTGCACCAGTCTGTGCATTGCTCACATTTCTTACTCCACTTTGTTTGTTTCTAGAAAGGCAAATCTGTAAAAACGTATTGGTAATGTGCTGTGGAGAGATGGAGCAGCACTGAAGTTAACATTGAAATTGGCACCATCGGTGTCACAGTTACACCAAAAGCTGCCAAACCAGTTGGAGCACTCGATTGCATCAGCGTTCCAGACTGCAAATGTTTCCGTTGGCAAGGTCTTGAAACGTGACGTGCAACTGGTGCTCGCCATATCAGTCAGATCCTATAACCTCATCCACAAACCTGTCCGAAAATAGTCTGTCTCTGTGTTGATACACAGAAACTTCTGGCATTTATGAACTTGACATGTATATCAGATGTATGGCCACCAAATAACATCACAAGGTACTTCGCCTTCGGAAACCCTGAATGGAATATACGGCATAGAAAGGTGGCTATGCAGCAATGGTGGCAAAGGACTAGCTGTAATACTACACCACTGTAACCATGTTCACTACCACCAGTTTTCCGTATCGTCGAGCAAACGTATTCACATAATTATGCGTATTCTTGCATTGGGAATGTTAATCCCATATACTTTTTTTGCAGCCAGCAGTGGACGTATCTGAGGTTTATTCACTGAGTACCCAATCTTACATCGGGCTTCTGAACCATTATAAGATTTTAACACTCGCGTCCACGATACTTCCGAGTCTTTGTCAACAGACCCTTCAATTAGCCAAGAAAGAAATGTGACGAAATTGTGGCCATAAAAATTCGGTGTTGTTGTTTTAATTCTTGTTGTTACTGCTGTTGTTGCTTTGTTGTTACTGCTGTTGTTGCTTTGTTGTTGCCGCTGTTGTTGCTTTGTTGTTGCCGCTGTTGTTGCTTTGTTGTTGCCGCTGTTGTTGCTTTGTTGTTGCCTCTGTTGTTGCTTTGTTGTTGCCTCTGTTGTTGCTTTGTTGTGGTTGTTGTTGTTTTCCTGTTATTGTCATTGTCGTTGTCATTGTCCTTGTCGTCGTTGTCGGCCATTGCCCTTGTTTTCCTGCATACATGTACATGCGGTTAGTGAGGTAGAGAGGTCCAGGTTTACAAAAGGTTTCTTGTTCCGGTGGGTAGGGGTGGGCGTGGTGGGAGGGGTGTGTGCGTGTGTGCGTGTGTGTGTGTGTGTGTGTGTGTGTATGTGTGTTTATGTGTATGTGCTTCTCCTCCTGCTGCTGCTGCTGCTGCTCCTCCTCCTCCTCCTCCTCCTCCTCCTCCTCCTCCTCCTCCTCCTCCTCCTCCTCCTCCTCCTCCTCCTCCTCCTCCTCCTCCTCCTGATCCTCCTGCTGCTCTTTCTGCTTCTGCTGCTGCTGCTGCTGTTTCTTCTGCTGCTGCTGCTGCTGCTGTTTCTTCTGCTGCTGCTGCTGCTCCTCCTCCTCCTGCTGCTGATCCTCCTGCTGCTGCTGCTGCTGTTTCTCCTGCTGCTGCTGCTGATCCTCCTGCTGCTGCTGCTGCTGCTGCTGTTTCTCCTGCTGCTGCTGCTGCTCCTCCTCCTGCTGCTGCTGCTGTTTCTCCTGCTGCTGCTGCTGCTGCTGCTGCTGTTTCTCCTGCTGCTGCTGCTGCTCCTCCTCCTGCTGCTGCTGCTGCTGCTCCTCCTGCTGCTGCTGTTTCTCCTGCTGCTGCTGCTGCTCCTCCTGCTGCTGCTGCTGCTTCTCCTGCTGCTGCTGCTGCTGATCCTCCTGCTGCTGCTGCTGCTGCTGCTGTTTCTCCTGCTGCTGCTGCTGCTCCTCCTGCTGCTGCTGCTGCTGCTTCTGCTACTGCTGCTGCTGCTCCTCTCCTCCTCCTGCTGCTGCTGCTCCTCCCCTTCCTCGTCCTCGTCCTCCTCCTTCTCCTCTTCTTTCTCCTCCTCCTCCTCCTCCTCCTCCTCCTCCTCCTCCTCCTCCTCCTCCTCCTCCTCCTCCTCCTCCTCCTCCTCCTCTTCCTCCTCCTCCTACTCCTCCCCCTGTGTTGGAAAACAAAGTGCTCTTAATATTGTACAAGCGCACTTGAATTCATCTGTCAACATCTTCGGATTAACAAAGAGAGCATGTCCACCTGTACAACATCACTTGCTTGCGATCTGCCCTTTGAAAAGTTACGTGAAGATGGACCTTATTGGATGTCCTCCAGGCATAAGTGGCCCCCATCTTCCCTTTCTGCTTCCCATGAATCCCCATTATTTCTTAAGTAGCTGACAGTCCGCCACTTATGGTCGCGTGCAAGATCCTTTACGTCATAGAGTCATGACATCCACCGTGGCTAAACTCTCTCTCAATACAGAGAGAGAGTGACGTGCGCAATTAATAAGATGTCCCATCACAAAAACCCCTTTCGTCGCCGCAAAAGAATGTGCACCGGACTGAAGCATTTATCAAGATCAAGTTTTCTTCTGACCTTGGTGAATGTGTGCTATGCGGTTTGTGAGTACGATTAAGCGATCCATATGGACGACTCCTCTCTCACAGCCAAAAGGGGCTATGATTTCTCTTCACAGAGGCAAACATGTGGTGTGTGATGCTCTTCACACCTCGAAGTTTTCTACTTCATCAAAACGTCGTGACCTGTCGTGGCGGTTTCGAAACATAGTTTATCGTTGTCCAAAAATATTTCTGTACCAGCAGACGATATATTTCGTCGACATAGTTTTCTGTTCTTTTTTTTTTTGCTTTAGGAAATGCTTGAAATCGAATGCTTCTTTAGAATAGGAGACAATGGACGTCTTCTCAGTCGGTACCACAATCCGCTCACTGTATCTGTATATATTTTATATATATATATATATATATATATATATATATATATATATATATATATATATATATATATATATATATAATAAAAGCAATTGTGAATTCATTTTTCTTTTAATTGGTGAGCAAGGTAACAAAAGACAAACGGTGAACACGCTGCGATACTAGCTAAAGATGGATTTTAAAATTAATTATTTATTGCGGCACAGTATCAAGCTTGGTTAATCATTCAGTTGACATCACTGTCGAGTGTTCTTTTAATTCCCACATGAAAAGCAAATGTATAATTTCACCCTCATCCGTAGACGGTAGAAAGTCAAAAATACAATAGGCACGGTGATAGTCTGCAATTGTCTGACAGCGTCAAAGGTCACATTGTCTCCATTTTGAACAACGGTTTCTTTGTCACGTTGATTTCCTCAATCGCCCCAAAGTTTGTTGGCACTGGACGTAGCGCGCACGACCTGGAGTCATCTACACAACAACTCCAAAGTATCCTTCAGTGCCTCATGCCATGATACGTGGACACAGCCGGCCTCTTTGAATGGAAATCACCCGGGCACAATACCGGAGTCCAGCTGGAGTGTTGGCCCGAGCGAAACACCGTGATCCAACTAATCGAGGAAATGGTGGGGGGAACAAAAGGCCGCCCTGGCGGAGGCTTGTGGAGGCTCTCAGACAGCGCGGTGTGCCCACACATAATCCGCCCCTTTACCGCTAGAGGCTGGCGAGGAGCCCGTGGATGTAGATGACGAATTCGACCCGGAAACCCCGCGCGCTGTCCCATGCAGGGTACACAGGGTACACAGGTCCGAGTGCTATCAATTACTGGGAGCTCCGTGGCTGTTTAGCTTTCACTCCAAACCCTGGACGCGGCGACGTCCCAGCGACGTCCATAGACCCGTGTCTGACGACTACGTCCGGCCTGCCCCCCCCCCCCCCCCCCCAAGGCCAACGTCCGCTGTGGACGGACTGGACGCTCGTATAGGAGTAAACGGGGCACCTGAAGGGAGTGACCGCCACATTCTAAATAGCGGCCTCATGCCTCGCAGTGAATGTCAGCAACAGCTAGACAGTTGTCGATGCATGACATTGGAAGATGGCAACAAAGACGGGAACTTCCTGCGTTACAAATCTGCATCAATGACCGGCTGCACAGTTTATAATTAGACGGGAAAACTGCATGGTATCTGGAATTTCCCAACCTCTATGAGCATGTGGTAAATAAAGTGTGTATTTTAAATCACTTGTAGTGTTCTTTAATAAATGCGCGATGATTGTTGAACTCAGCTGACATGATCAGCATTGAGTGTTGAGACATATACTCTCACCCTGTGATCTTGTGAAGCCTTAGCTCTTCTTACAGTGGGGCACCGACCCTTAAACCTTCCTTTCAACATGTATGCTAAGGGTGAAAGCAAATCCCAAGAGAGAAGCTGCTCGAATCGAAAGACGACACCCTTGGTCGACAGGGCTTTCCATGGCTTTTTTCTTGAACATGAAAAATATTTACATGACGAGATGCTTAAAGTACTCTGGACCAAACATCTACATTGCTTTTTACTGGATTCTCAACGTACAAAGAAGGGTTGTTTGCCTACTTCTGTGTTTATCTTTTCCTTCCTCCGGATTCTGTTTAAGAACGGTTATTAAAAGTTGTGTAAAAGTAAATGCCTTTCGAACACGAAAGATGTCAAAAAGAAGAAGAAGAAGAAGAAGAAGAAGAAGAAGAAGAAGAAGAAGAAGAAGAAGAAGAAGAAGAAGAAGAAGAAGAAGAAAGAAGAAGAAGAAGAAGAAGGAGGAGGAGGAGGAGGAGGAGGAGGAGGAGGAGGAGGAGGAGGAGGAGGAGGAGGAGGAGAAGAAGAAGAAGAAGAAGAAGAAGAAGAAGAAGAAGAAGAAGAAGAAGAAGAAGAAGAAGAAGAAGAAGAAGAAGAAGAATGTATATTTGTGTTCCTATTTCGCGGCTTCCCAGAGTTTATTTCACAGTAACTCGTTGATTCGGTGTGACTGCACTCGAGCAGACGACATACTCGATTCACATTGAAGGTTTGTTTACCTGTCGAGTCCAAACATCTATAAATGGCCAGAGTACCCTCCCTGACCTTGTTCCAGTCAAGGCACGATGGATATCGTGTCTCACATTGCTGGGGAGGAATGCTGCTGTTCATTTAAAGGCGTTGTCTGGTCATCAGTCCTTTTAACAAGCCGCCGTGACATGTCGATGAAAACAACTGTGCGACGCTAGCAAGAAGCCATTTGATTGGATGTTCGCGGAAACTTTCCTTACCAGTAACAAGAACAAAAGAGCATTGTTCTATTCATCGGAAACTCGACAGAAACCTTTTTGGGCGACTTGAGACTACCATCTTGGCAATGGCAAGTGGAACTTTCTAGAAAACTTGCCATGTGTGAGGACGCCTTCACCCTGTGTCAGTGGAAGGCTTGTAGTTGAGAGGACGTGGACCTCGTGTGCCCCGTCCAAAGCCTTGACTCTTTTTTTCGCTTTCCTCCTTATCCCTGTCATGGCAAAGTGTGCCTGCACTCACTCCCTGTCCAGCGCTGTCGGTTTGCTCGCTGTTTGAGGTGGAGAGGGAAAGGTACTTGGTCCCTGTACTCAACTTTCATTCCATTTCACATTCATTTTGTTGTAAAGTACCTTCAGTGTCAGGGGCGGTCACGTTCATATTCTAACCTCTAACGTCCGTTTTATTGCCGTCTGCGTGAGTGTGTGTGTGTGTGTGTGTGTGTGAGAGAGAGAGAGAGAGAGAGAGAGAGAGAGAGAGAGAGAGAAAGAAAGAGAGAGATAGTAAGAGACATAGTGAGAGTAAGAGCGAGCGGGAGAGGGAGGGAGGGAGGGAGGGAGGGAGAGAGAGAGAGAGAGAGAGAGAGAGAGAGAGAGAGAGTATGAGTAGGTGTGTGAGTATTTGAGTGTGAGTATTTGAGTGTGTGTGCATATAAATATGTGCTAGCGTGAGTACGTGCATGCGCACGCGTGTATGTCAGTTACAAATTTCATATATAAACAATGTTAAAGTTATAGCCTCAGGTAATTCACAT
>JAWQFJ010026756.1:105000-135000 GCA_034096865.1 Theodoxus fluviatilis | reverse complement strand
CCGCTGAAATATTCCCCCGGCCGACAGGCGATGTATCGTTGGAGTGTGCTGCTAATTAGTCAATGTTCCTGACGGGATCTACTCCAGAACCTCCGTTCGTCCACTTGCACCCTCGCCTTCGTCCAGATCGGCAGGACTGGTCTGGTGAAGAAGCGAGGGAGCGACGGACCGACCCAAGGACAAGGGACACTTCGTTCTTGATTTCTCCCACCTCCCCAGCCCGCCTTGTCCTTCCCTCCTTCCTCCAAGCGACACCAAGCTGCGACTGTGCGTGGGACGTGCGACGTGTCAAGGCGCGATTATTCTGCTTCGGGACACCAACCACCTCGTTTACAAGTAAGCTTTGCCGTGGAGGTAGGGCTGTTGGAGGGAAGATGTTGTCTGTGTAGGTCTGCCCGATTCTCCTCCTCCCCCTCCTCCTCTGTTCTCCACCCACCTCAGCGTCCCTCTGTTTACCCCACCCCCACCCCCGGCGTGACCCTCCCGCCCTCCCCCATCCCCCAGTCATGAGTTCACCAGGAGAAGTGGGATCGCGAAGTCACGCGGTGTGAGAGACGGCATTCTTCTCTCCCTTTCTCTCTCTCCGCTGCAGTTCGCGGTCCTCTATTTTCCGGCGATGAGTTTTGGCCAGGCTCGCTCGCCCAGCTGTGCCGGTGGCAAGGCAGGGCGGTTCCAGATTTTCAATAAACCTGTCTGGAGATGCGGGGAATCCAAGAGCGGGAGATGGGGGAATGGCGGTCGTCACGCGTGCACTCAGGCGTGAGTAGGCCTGGAGATTGCCTTGGGCAGTGGCCGAGGAGGCGACCCTCGAAGCATGCATATCGTCCCTGTTGTCTCCCCTTCCCCCACTCTCCCCAGCGTTCTCTTGCCGCAGCTTGAGAGAGAGAGAGAGAGAAAGAGAGAGAGGCACATGCGCGCGCGCTTTCACGCACAGGCACGCGCGCACGCACGCACACAAATGCACACACACACACACACACACAGAGGCAGACGCGGTCAGAGCAATAGGTATGTGTCATAATCCCTCAGATGGTAGCATCGCACCATTGACTTTATATCAGCCAAGAGCATAAACCAAATGTCTGAACCTGCAGTTCCTCGCGTCTGCGTATGTGTGTGTGTGTGTGTGTGTGTGTGTGCGTGCGTGTGTGTGTGTGTGTGTGTTTGTGTAAAGACAGACAATAGATAATTCATAGTTTTAATACGTATATACTTCATCAGGCCATAGGCCTGCAGTATACATGTTTGCATATTATTCAAATAAAAACGCAAAACACACACGCACACAAACACACACACACACACACACATATATATATATATATATATATATATATATATATATATATATATATATATATATATATATATATACGTGCACACGCACGCACACTCACACATGCACACACACACACACACAGAGAGAGAGAGAGAGAGATAGATGGGTGTACTGGGACTTGAGTGGGCACACAATGCCACCCTAGGGACTGCAGTTCCATGGAGCGAGAAGGCCAGTATCCACAGAGCACAGCGGGACTTTACTCCAGAGGCGTCCATGTCAATTTCAGGGATAACTTACGTCCGGGCGGAAAAATCCCGACGTTCCTTGGAGATAATCGGAGGAGCCGCGGAGGCGCGGCGAGAGGATAATCTCCTAGGTGCGGATATTCCTCGATAAACGGAAAATTTAGTCTCGCGCTGAAACAATGTACCGCGAAATGGCGCAGGTTAATGGTCGGCGCGCAGTAGTGGCAGATATTAAGCATCGCGTTAACGTACACAAAGATTTGTTCATGATTCCCGTCTCGAATTTCCGACGTTATCACCGGCGGTAATTTCCTGACAGTTTCAGGGTTTCCCCCCCACAAATGTGTGATAACGAGATTTTAATTTTTGAACGCAATAGAGTGGGATTAATGATATTTTATCGTAACAATTTCTTGTTTCTCTGCGTTGCAGTTGTTGATTCATTCGCATGATGTTTACCCCCAAAAAATTCTCAGCATTACAACCAAATATTCAAGCACATCACAATTATGATTATTATTGAAAATATGGATCAGAGTTTGATTGCAAATTGATGAATTCGACGTTTATTCAAACTTTTATTTACTAGGAATATATCGAGAGAAAAAAAGGCTTTTGCTATTTTTGCTGCCCGATTTATTTTTACATCGGTACGCTGAAAACTTATACTGTGTCAGCTTTTTACTTTTTTACTTACAGAAAATACGTGTACAGTTTTGTGTGACTGTCATTCTCTTTCCGTTAGTCGATATAGTTTAAACCTCAATCATTTTGCTGTTTTGCCAAAAGCTTTGTGGCGATTTTATATACATGATATGAGAAATAAATGCAACTCATTCAAATCTGGGCAAAAATCATACACTTGTTATGAAGAAATATGAAGTTTGTTGTTGTGAACCTTTTTCCATCTTTTCCCTATCCTCCTTCCTTCATTCAGAAAACAAATAGTTATTTTCGCTCGTATCGAATGTATCTTTTCCCTAAACTGATCTGCTGTGAAGTGCTTAGGGTACAGCTTGAGATTTGTGCCAGAGTTGCACGTGGATATTGATTTGAAATCATGAATCTGTCCGTGCTGGTGTAATGAACTCGAGTGCCTGATCTTTTACTGTGATTGCAGACGGGGATGGCACACAAATGAAAAAGAATGGCACCGATAGCAATTAAAAAACGTCAGTCAATGAGATTCAGCTGATTTTTTTAATGTGTTTCTGTATTGAAAAAACGGCTGTATTGTTAAAGAAATATCACGTTCCGATTAACAGAAAAGAAAAATATAGAATTTTCCTCTCCATTTTGAAGACAAAAGCATCTGGACATAACGGCATTTCACTTTATTCAAGTTAGAATAACAATGTCTTCCGTGAAGTTGTCATATTTAAGTGCATTTTGTCACAAAAGTACAATTTACTGCTGCTGGGCAGATGTGAGAAACTTTTCACTTGATTTAGCTAGCGTGAGTTGAAACAGAAGGTTGACACGTTGTGTCGAACTGATGCATCTTTAGATGTTTTGCTGTGCTTTCTCTCTGCAATTATCGTGAGGGACAACCTTCATAAATATGTTGGAAACGTTTAGGTAATTGAGGCTGATGTGAAAGCTTCATCATGGCACGCTATCATTTACAACAAAGTTTATTTGTAATTTGCGGCATGAAATACACTTGGTTTGTTTTTGCGATAACAGCTATATTTTTACATCCTGGAACAACAACAAAAACATAGATACAAATGCTTCTTTTGATATTTACGATATATTGCATAAGTGATGTTGGATAAGATGCCTCTTTACAGCAACTTATGGATTCCACGTGCATCTTCGAATTGCTTCATACCTACACGAATCGGCTCAAGCTAGTTAGACGCTGTTGCTCAGTTTTCTGTTCCATTTTCTATTACATGTATTCGGTTTTCCAATTTGCATGATATATTATATGACTGTGCTGTCATCAAAGCTGACGAAACGAAAACAGCGTGTTTGAAGAATTCGTTGCATTATTCCTATTGATTTTTAAAACAATTTCCCTCCTATAATTGGAGCCGTGTACTTAATAATCTATATGCAGTGTTTACATCCTTTTGAGTGTATGTCATCACTATCCTGCTCATACACAATTACATGAGCATTTTCTTTCTCAGTTTAATACAGTGTTCCACTACACAAATTGGCCCACTCACAAGTTCAAAGATTTATTCATTAAAATAAGGTGTTTGTGCTTTCGTGCTTGGAGGGCATTTTATGAGCATTAAGCCCCGTGAAGGAGGGCGAAAGGTATCGGATATACTTAGTAGGTGCAGTTTACGTTTCTACATCGATTTAATGTCTATCGCACACGTGAGACTCATCCGATCATGGGCGGAAAAAAGCGAGTTGATTGGCCATTCTAATCTCCTCCTCCCTCTCTCTCTCTCTCTCTCTCTCTCTCTCTCTCTCTCTCTCTCTCTCTCTCTCCCCTCCATCTCTCTCTATCTCTCTCCCTCCCTCCCTCCCTCCCCCCCCTCCCCCCCTCTCTCTCTCTCTCTCTCTCTCTCTCTCTCTTCCTCCCTCCCTCCCTTCATCTCTCTCTCCTTAATTCTCTCTCTCTCTTTCTCTTTCTCTTTCTCTCTCTCTCTTTCTCTTTCTCTCTCCCTCTCTCTCTCCCCCTCCCTCCCTCCACCTCACACACACTCACACACACACACACACACATACACACACACACACACACACACACACACACACACACACACACACACACACACACTTGCGCGCTCGCTCTTTTGTTCAATTTCAAAACGAAAACACCGCGACTTTCTCTCTGCACGTAACATTTCGTGAATAGGATGAGGGACAGATGTAGCTGCAAGTGAAAGGGAGTGTAGGTCGAATTTGCTTTCATGCAGTCATCTCCTTAAATTTCTCAAACCTAGTACATGAGTAGAAGGCGGTGAGAAAAAGACGGATATGGTTGTGGATAGCTATATGCAGTACACAACATCTTCTAATTTTGTTGAAGTGTCTGTATGATCAGAAAAATTTAACTTTGCAGGTGTTTCTGTCTCTCCGATAGTTTCAACACACAGCGATGGAAAAACTGTCCACGTTTGTCGTCTGTGCTGGGTTTTTGTCCTTCTCATTTTAAAGAATGAACTTATTGTGCACACATCGTTAACTTAGAGTGTAAAGAATGCCTCAGTAAACATCCATAGTTACTTTACAGTGTGAAGAATGCATAACTTGACACACTGTTATCTTACATCGTTCAGAAGGCGCAAGTATACATGCTGTGGTACTTTTATAGTAAAGAAGGCATACTTGGCCACACACCGCTACTTCACAGCGTAGAAACCACATTGTTTCCTTCTGCGAATCATAGACAACCGTCGCCGTAGTCATTTGCGTTTTTTATATATATTTCAAAGCGATAATTCGGGAATATGGATATTGTTTTGAAACCACAACATGTTTTGTTTTGAGAAGCGAATGTTTCTTTTCTTTTAGTGGATGCATTTGGTTTAATATACTGTACTGTGTTAATGTTAATTTTTGCTTTGAAGATATGATGCACTGAGAAATACATTCAAGATGTGATTTGTCTTTGTTGTATGTTTTTTTGGCGGGTGGGTGTTTGGGTCGCTGTGGGGGTGGGGGGTTGGGCATGCTTTTCTGACCGGATGAGCAATACTTTCTGCAGCATATTCCATGGGAAGACACGTGTTAAATTAATTATAACGAATATTATCTGTTTACAACAATGAAAAAATCTCCCCTCTCACCCCAAGCCACCCCTTTCCCCCCTGTCTGGTTGTTTATGTGTGTAGACTACACATCTTTTGCGAGGAAACGCTTGGGATTGATTCCCTGTAGCGAGACGGACGGATGACTTTCGATTAAAAAAATTATGCAGAATAGGAAACGTTCGGGTAACAGCGCCCCGACTCTTCTATTTATATCATGTGCTACGGTTTCTTCTCATTTCTTTCTTTCAGTAACCTGAAAGGTATCTCATCTGCATTGTTGCACACAATTGCTCTGCACAATATACTACTCAGTGACACTATAGAGCCAGTAGCAGTTAACGTCGCCTCATCTCCATGATATATTTATTCACTTTGATATACAGCTGCAACGTCAAGGGAGACAGATCCTGGTAGTTCCTTTTGAATTCATACTCACCTACAACTCCCATTAGGGAAGAGGTCACTTTGTGAGTGCCAGATATTACAAAGTTGTGTTTCTATCGTGCGACATGGAGCCAGGCATGTGCAGCTTCCATGGATTCAAATGTAGGTAGCTGCGTTTCGGACCGCCTCAGCCAGGCGGTAGTGAGATGTATCAAGTTCCATTTACGCACTTTTTCATTCTTTGAGGTAGCCCAGACGCGAATCTAAAAAGATATATGTATATTTTCAAAGCAAGTTATAAATTGTAGAGTGGAGTTATTCTGTATTTTAAATGCACATAGGGGATGTAGAAAATTAGATTTCCATCGATGTTGATATCTGTGATATATTACTCACAAAATATAATTCTTTGAAGTGTATCTGACATGACTCCATAGGGACTTTTTTAAATAGCAAGTTGTTGATTGTAAACTGGAGTTAATTTTTGGGTGTAAATTCCCCTTGAGAAATTTCATTTCCATCTATGTGGACGATATTCGTTACATATTAGTTTTTATTACGCAAAAATGAATTTATTTGCTTGTCATTTGTCATTTTGCTGAAATTCGACAGATCATTGAGGGAAATTTGCTAAATTTAAAAATAATGACCACATTGTTGTCATATTATGACTCCATTCATTGTAGAGGAAGACTTTTCATTTTGCGGTCTTTTGGTTCAAAATAACCTCCACAAAATACTATATTGAGGAATTTGCCAACTTTTGCAAAATATTCTGTTTTTAATTTTGCACGCGGAGGGATGAAGTTATATTTAACGTCTGCATCCTATATACGGTGAATCATGTCTCACAGTAAATCATTATGCACGCAGTACAACTCTTTGAACTGGACTGGATCAGGTAATGTACGTTATGGCTAGTATCTTTTTATATTTTAAAAATCAATTCCGTGTACATTTTCCAAGTAAAATATTTAACGTTTACATTGATAAATACCTGTAACGAATTGCAATATCTCAGCTCATGTGATTTGGTTCATTTTTCAAAGGAAATCTAGTTGTTATCATCAAACAAATTTCTTGTATTTTTTATACAGTAAGTGTGAAAAAAAAGTTTCTAGCAGTACTGCTATGTTTGCACCAACCGGAAAATATTTCACGTTCACTGCTATTTGCATGCACTCTTTGGACATTTTTTCTTCTTCTGGATTCTTCTTTTTAAGTCGTCATTGCATTTCCAAAGATGGCCGCGAAGACTTCGAGCTCTTTGCTTCCCAAATGGCGAGGCGTGGACACGAGACTGTGGTACTGCTGAAGTGGCCCCGCGCTACTGGGAGTATTACAGCATTTGGAATTGATCACCCGCTAATCTGACTCACGAAAAATAGTCTCCTGATTCCTAGTCCACCTGCAGGGGGCGTATCCCTTTCGGAAGCGGGTGGTTTTTGTCAGAAAGCAGGAGATAGCTCGCGCTGGTAGGGACACTTGCGTGCACAGGAAATCTTTTCTCCATTCGCGTTCAGACAGCGTGTCGGTGGGTTGGGAATGGGATGATAGGGGATGAAGTTAGATGCCGAATGAAACCAGACTTGGACAATTAGGCATCTTCTGATTGTATTACGCGATAGGCGCGTCCCTTTGTGGGCAAGGTAACCCGGGAAAGGGGAGGTAATTTCGCCTCCGCAGTCCGAGCACGCACACCTCTCTCCCCCAGCATCTCCACGGACGTGCGCAGGATGGGCAAAAAAAGACGGTCCTCTCGGACTTGTTAGGTGGTCGTAATTTGCATAAAATTGGAGCTGACGGTTTGGTCTTTGCCTCGAATCGAAGGCAAACTCCGATCGGCGCCTGTCTGACGAGCGGGAGGGAGGCAGCAGGCCGGGCCGCAAGCGATAGCGGCGCGTCCATTGTGGACGTCAGGACGTGGTGTCGAGGGCAATTGGCATCTCAAGGCCTTACCCCCCCCCCATCCATCCCTGGCCCACCACCCACCCCCTGGCCTGCAGCCATCACACCCCTCCCCCTCCCCTGTCCCACAACTCCCAATCCTTTACCTCTATACTGACAGGTCCTCCGTCCTCACCTCTATCCCTCACAACACAACTCCACCCCCACTCCAACCCTACAGACCTAACTCCCGTCCTCCATCCAACATTCCCCCGTACCCTCTCTACCCTTTCCCCAGGCCTCACTTCATCTCACCCTGGGGCATCGCGATCTGTCTGCTGATCTGTGTACACTGAGTCTGTTACGGGTGCTCGCTCTCTACTCTGCCTTCCCTGCAGTTTCGTTTCCATGTCTTTCTACGCCGTCGTTGGCGTAGACGATTCCTGCCAGCTGAAAATGTACACTCCGCGCTCGTCTCCATGTTATTCCTTCCTATTTTCCCTCTCACTGCCTGCGTTTCTGCCTGCACTACATCTTGCAACCTGAGTCTCACCTTTTTCATTCAGCCACCCGGCCCTTCCTCCGTCGCTCTCCGCCGACTACCCTCGAAACTCTCCGCCCCTCTGAGTGATATCGCCACTATCCACCCCGTTGAGCTATCCATCGCACTCCGCCAGAGTTCCCCACCGTCCCGTACCCCTCCATCCCGTCCCCCACCGCACCCCAAATGCAGCAAGTAGTATCTCCACCACCGCCTCCCTTCCCTCAACCTACCCGCCTTTCTTGTCTGCTTTGAAGTTCCCTTTCAGAAGGGTTACAAACTTTACGTCGGGACATTAGTATACCATCATTCCATACCTTTCACATGCACGCTTTCTTTTTTATTTTCACCCTTTTGCTTGATCGTGTTTCCATAGTCCACGCGGGATAGTCCTCCAACTGAGGTTGCTTCTACTTTGTTCCGTATTCGGGGGGAGGGGGGGGGGGGGAGGTAATGGGAGGGGGAGTTTGCTGTGTGCGTTGGTTGGTTGGTCGGTTTTCGCTTTTTCTGTGTTGCCGTTGTTGCTCGTTCATTGTGAGTTCCCACTTGTGTCCTTTTCCGCAGGATCCATCCTATTAATTAGCACACTTAGAGCGAATGTGTGTGAGTGTTGTGGCACCATAGACAAAGATTATCCTCCTATCATTTAACTGTTCAGTTTACTTGGTAACGACGTAACATGATGCAGAGTACTTTTAAAGCAATGTTGTAATTGTCCAATGTAAAAAGGAAGAAACAGCTAAGCTTTTTTTTCAGGTAGAAATGCTGCTGCGCGATTTGTGCTACAGTGCATCTTCTCTCCAGTCCTTTTTTCCTTCGACGATGGTTTTCTCACTTCGCTGATGCAAAGCGTGAGGTGCAGGCTTCTTGTGATGGAGGCTGGGGAGTCCCCTTCCAAGCCCGAACACAAAGACCGCAGCATTGACGCCGACTGTGGCCACTGCTACGCCTACGGTACCTCTACCACCAGACTGTCTTTTGTCACCTTCATCCTCGACGCAGTGACGACTCGCTTTCGCCTCTCATCCTATCGCCCTTCGCCTCCATTGAGTGAGGTCCCCCCCCCCGGCATACATGACGCACCTCCCACCCTGCTTTTTCTTTTTCTCTTCGCTGTTGTCGCGATCTTCACCTTAGCTCTTGTGGTTTAGCGACCTCTTCTCTCCGGCAAGTGCCATGAAGATTCTTGGGAATAGCTATACCTTCACCTCATTTGCGAAGTTCTCAACCCGTCTGACTCGAGCAAGAGTTCTAATGGATATCACCTCTCAACAGTGCTTTCTGGCTCCCCGTCAATTCTCATGAGATTCTTTTTCCGCATTTGTCTTATTCTCTTATTCGTACACGCCTTGCTAAGTGTTAAGAACAGCATGGCATTTAAATTGTCGAATCGCAGACAAATAGTCATACTCCTTTCACTCATCCATTGTTTCCTTCTTTTTTCCTATTTTCCTTTAAATCATTTCGCTTACGAACCTAACTAGTCCGCTCACTGAATGATTCCCGAAAACTATTACGTTTTCTTTCATTGCAGTTTTACTTTAAATTATTTCGCTTACGAACCTAACTAGTCCGCTCACTGAATGATTCCCGAAAACTATTACGTTTTCTTTCATTGCAGTTTTACTTTTAGTCCGCGGAACTAAATTGATTTTATTTTCAACATTTGTTCAAACGTAATATCTGACCATTTCCATTCTGCAGTGTTTTGCGTCCGCAAATTGATTCCATTTTCTTCTCGCTATTCTGATTACATTTCCAGCGCCAGTAATTGTAGGGTTTTGACTATTACTCTGTTATCATATTACTTCTCTATTTCATTTCGTTTAGAATGCGCTCTGACCTTTTGCCTGTAATATTGCTATGATTTGCACGGACCTCTTAATATCAACAAATTTTTTCCTCGACCCCACTCAGGACACGTTTTCACGCAACCTTTGTCCAGTTTCTTACGTGAATTGAAATAAACATTTCAGTTTTCCATGATTCATCTAGATGTCGTTCATTTCCACAGTTTTGTTAATCGTTAATCATATCCTTATGAATATCCATCTGGAGATGTTGAAAGTTTGCATTTCAATTTTCATATATACTTGCGTTCATGTAAGGGTCTTATGAATGAACTGAGTAATTATCGTTCACAATTTTTAAATCCCCATCTGTATCTCGTGCCCTCAATGCACAGTATTCTCGAACTGTTTTAAACGTCTCCGGTGACACCAAGTTTAGTTCTCAGATGATTAATGTCGCTTCCGGTGATTTGTGCAAGGATTGGAGGACGCATGGTTCCAGCATCTGTTTTACAGTGACTCGAAATTAGACGAATGTATTGCTACTGCGTCGTAGTTTGTTCGAAGAAAAAATCCTTTGTGGGTGAAACGTGTGTGTCATACGTGCGTCAGTGCGTGCGTGTATGCGTGTGTGCATGTGTTTATGCGTGTGTGCTTTCGTGCGTGCATGCATGTGTGTATGTGCGTATGTGTGTGCGTCTGTTTGTGTGTGTATCTGGATGCGTATGTTTGTCTGTGTGCGTATATGTGTCTGTGTGTGTATGTGTTCACGTGTGCATACCCGTGTGACTGCGTGTTTATGGGTATGAATGTGTGCCTATGTGTGTGTGTGCATGCATATTTGTGAGTGCTTGTGTGTGTGTATATGTGTTTGTATGTATTTGTATGTGTGTGTGTGTTCGCGCTTGCGCCATGCAAACATGTGTGCATACATTTGCATATAGGGGGATGTGCGCGCCTATTTTTGTGTATGTGTATCTGAGAGAGAGAGAGAGAGAGAGAGAGAGAGAGACAGACAGACAGACAGACAGACAGACAGACAGACAGACACACAGAAACACAGACACACAGAGACACACACACAGGCACACAGACAGACGCACAGACAGACAGGCACACAGACACACAGACAGACACACAGACACACAGACAGACACACAGACACACAGACAGACAGACACACAGACAGACACACAGACACACATACACACAGACTCACAGACAGACACACAGGCACAAAGACAGACACATAGATACACAGACAGACAGATATAGAGAGGAGGATGCTATTTGAGAGGTGTAGTGGTTTGAAATGTTATTTTATTCGCTTTAGTGAAATCGATTTGAAATAAGTTAACATCATTAGGTTGAGTACTGCTGCATTCAGCTGTACACTTCTTCAATTAAATATATATTTTGAGCATTATGAAGAATCAGTAATATTTTTCCAGTTGGAAAACATACATATTGTTTGTGTGACAGCTAAACATACAGTGAAATATATTCCGTTCAATTCTGACACATTGACAGACTGTATTAAATTAATCTGCATAAAAGATCTTGATACAAATATATCAAAAGAAACCATGCAAGTCAAATTGAAGATCATACTCTTCTTCATTACAGAGGTGATTTTGTCATATTCATATCTCCAAGGAATACAAGGCGGTTTTCAGGTCGAGGCTGACTATTGGGATTTCGAAATGATATGCGTTGATGTAGAAGTTCGTTTCCATATTTCATTTTCTGTTCTTGTGAGTTTATGGAGAAACTGAAAACTGAATGCGCTCTTGGAGAGGAGAATCGAGGCACAATATCCCAATCGAATCATAGAAACAAACTCACTTTTCCTAGCATCAGAGCGCTGCGTCTACTTATAGCAGTGCAATAAACGTGGTGTCCAAGCGTTTACTCCTCTCGTAGTTCCAGAAAGCCAAGCGCAGACGGAGAGTGGGGCGTGCTTATGACACATGGAAACCACTCGGTGAGTGGGCAATGCAAGCCCAGGAGGTGATACTCCCCCGTCTCCTCTCTTTCACGCCTGAGGGATTTCGTCAGAGTCTCTGTCCGATATGTAACGTCGCGACACGAACGTTTTTCCTGTGGTTTTGGATGAGGTTTTATGGCTATCAGTCTTTGTAGGCAATGGGAGGCCATTGGCCACGGAAATCACGAAACATAATTATAGTGACGTCAAGTCAAGTCTCGATCTCCTTATTCGTCTTTAGCAAATCAGATAGCGAGACGCGGTGTGTCTATTCTTACCCCCAATCCACAGCGAGACGCGGTGTGTCTATTCTTACCCCCAATCCACGAAGAGAGACCAGGCGGGTTGAAGAAGCAGCAGGGTTGTGTTCGTGTAAATGCAAAGCAAGCAATGGATTGTTACTAGCAGCTTTCGCTGCAAAACAAACAACAACAGAAAGTTGTGAAAATGGCATGACACTTTGTAGGTGATTTCAATTCTCACTTTTGAACGATTGTTTTCGTGTAATAGATATTTGTCTCTACTTAATTTTTACTGTAATGCTTTCACAAAACAACCGTCCGGAAAACATATATATATATATATATATATATATATATATATATATATATATATATATATATATATATACATATGAATATATGTAAAACACTGAGGGAATAATTAATTTCTTACAATCAACTTTTTATTAAAGTGGATACTTAAGGCAAAATAGTATTAATCCAGTAACCGATTTTTTTAAACGTTAATGCTGCGTGACTTTTACTGTCGATTCCTTTCTCAACCACGATCAATACACGCAGGCGCACACACACGCACACACACACACACACACACACACACAGACACACATACACACACACACACACACACCCACACACACACACACAGACACACACACGCACACACACACACACACACACACACACACACACACACACACATACACACACACACGCACACACAGACACACACACACACACTCACACACACACACTCACACACACACACACACATACACACACACACGCACACACACACACACACACACACTCACACACACACACACACACATACACACACACACGCACACACACACACACACACACACACACACACACACACACACACACACACACACACACACACACACACACACACACACACACACACACACACACACACACACACACACCACGTGCAGAAAGTCCTACTCACAAGCATAAAAGCGTCCGCTCATGCACGCAGCGAAAATACCACGCGAAGTGTTTATTTCTGGACTTAAATAGCGAACACTTTCTCTACACCTCACACACTGCAAGTGCTCGAAGACTTCATTCCTGGCATTCACACTGTCGGTACCGACATAGTTGCAAAACAGGCCAGATATCTCGGAGAAGCAGTAGAGAATTTCGTCTTTGGAAAGGGGAGTATTGTCTTATCTTTTCCTGCCTTCCAAGCTATCGGGTCCGACCAGGGGATGGTAGATCTGCTACAAGCGGGCATTTTAATGTGTTTTCCCTACAAACAGCTCTAAATGTGTCAGGGGGGAGAGGCACGCAGACTCTGTTGATGTTGGGGAGGAGGAGGGGGCAAGGAGGACGAGGCTGTCAGCGACTGGGATGCAGATGGACTGATAGTGGAAGGGCATCAAGAACGAAGGAAGCGCTACTCTTCCCCTTCCTCTTTTTTTCTTCTCTCCATCCTCCCCCCAGCGTGCAGTGAGTAGGTACAATGTGCATGCACGGACTTGTGCGATGAGAGAAAAATGAAAAGGCGATGTTTGGAAATGGGTGGGGTGGAGGTAGGGGGATGAGGAGACAGAGATTCGCTTGTGGGAGGAGAGGGGAAGGGGTAAGGGGGGAGATTGGAGCATTCATGCATGCGTGTGTGTGCGTGTGTCTTTCAGATACATGTTGTTTGTGTGTAAGCTTGCGCGAGTGTGACCGAAATGTGTGTATGAATCCATGTGCGATTGTTGTGTTTATATAATAAATTGATAAAAATGGGACGTGACACACACACATTACACATACACGCACGCATGCACGTACGCGTATACATGCGCACGCTCGCATGCTCGCGTACACACACACATACACAAACACACGCATAACACTAACACTACACACGCGCGCACACACACACACACACACACACACACACATACACACACACGCACACACACACACACACACACACACACACACACACACACACAGACATGAACTCTGCAGAAGTCCAGTGCATCTCTCTCTCTCTCTCTCTCTCTCTCTCTCTCTCTCTCTCTCCTTCTCCCTTCTTCTCTCAAATTTTCTCTTTCTTTTTCTTTTTCTCTCTCCCTCTCTCTTTCTCTCTCTCTCTCTCTCTCTCTCTCTCTCTCTCTCTCCTTCTCCCTTCTTCTCTCAAATTTTCTCTTTCTTTTTCTTTTTCTCTCTCCCTCTCTCTTTCTCTCTCTCTCTCTCTCTCTCCTTCTCCCTTCTTCTCTCAAATTTTCTCTTTCTTTTTCTTTTACTCTCTCCCTCTCTCTTTCTCTCTCTCTCTCTCTCTCTCTCTCTCTCTCTCTCTCTCTCTCTCTCTCTCCTCTCTCTCTCTCTCTCTCTCTCTCTCTCTCTCTCTCTCTCTCTCTCTCTCTCTCGTTCACATCTATTTATTCAGTACACCAGTGTGTTTCCTAGTATATCAAAATAAAAACATAAAGGTAAACAATTGGTTGAAAATGCTTCTATGAAGAGAAACTGCTTTCCCTCTGAATGAATAATTCCCCACCGTTCCGTCCAAGCTCGTCTAGGAAAGAGTTGCAAAGGCAACATCGGCTTCGCTTTGGCAAGAAGACAATTTAGCTTCTGTTTTGGTTGGATGCAAAGTAATCTTGATGAAGGTCTGCACGTCTTCCATGGCCGACCCAATACATTTCCACTGCCACTCTCAGCGTCACCGTACAGTTCTGACGTTAACGGCTTGGAGAGTGCGAGTGGGGGAAACTGATATTTGGGCAAGGCAGGTGGGAGGGAGCCTTTTCCAATGAACATTCTGATTGTATCGTCTGCGGGCCTCTACCTTGGCTTGAATAAAATCGCAACGTGCATTCTGCACCTAAGATGTGGTTACTTATACTTACTTCATGAAGAAACATCGATTCTCTCGTGTGTGTGTGTGTGTGTGTGTGTGTCCCCCCCCCCCCCCCCCCCCGATTATCTGCGTTTGATTTTCACGTCTTACGATGGAGGTAAAAGTAGATTGTATTGTGTAGATATCGTATGCGCATACTATCCACAGTCGCATGTGCCATTGGTACATGAAGATTATTGGATTGCTCCCATGTATTATTTGTATATTTTTCGGGGGGGGGGGGGGGGGGGGGGGGGGGCGGGACGAAAAATAAAATAATTTTCGCCTTTCTCATGCATTAAATATGCCCACTCTGAGAATGTGAAGGCATTTTGTTTTTAATGTTGTGTTGAGTTGACACTTACGCGCAGATTAGACTGTTTCTATGGGTGACCAAGTCAAAAAAGGCAACAAAAGCTTCTGTGTTTGCGCAGTTAAGAGTTTATACCCGGGAAGTGCGTGCAAAGGAATGACAGGTGCTCAGGATGGACGCGTGCCGAGAATGCATTATTTTGCAGTCACACTAATTTATTTAAATAAAGTATTTATGGCTCTAGTTCTGATATAGTACTAAATGTTCTATTGCTCCTTGTTTTGCCATTCCACGTGTCCTTGAGCACAGTTCTTCTGTGAAAATAGATCCATATTTTAATCCCTCCTGTACTGACATCATCAAATAATACTCTCGCAAAACTTCTGAGTCGGAAACATACATAACAAATGTATTTCGTGCAAAGTTCATCCTCTTGGGACTCTCTCTCTCTCTCTCTCTCTTTCTCTCTCTCTCTCTTCCTCCTTTCTCTCTCTCCTCTCTCTCTCTTGCAATCACAATAGTATACTGTGAGTTGCTTCATCTCTTTTCTTCTCTCCACCTGCTTGGCAGGCTCCTGTTTCCAGACGAGAGAATAACTCTCGCCTGTCTCTCCACTGCTAGCATCTCTCGAGCTTCGGTGCCTTCATTGTTTATTCAAGCGCAAGCCGTCCTGTTCCTGTCGGAGGCTGTGGGCGTATAGGATTCTTCGCTTCGCTGTTATCATATTCATGGCAAAGTCAAATAAGCCCACTCGGTGTAGACACAAACACTGGGAGGTATGAAAACAGCAGGCCCGCGGAACCTACTCCGAAAATATTTCAGGCCATCGCGATTTCCCCTACCACGTGGCGACCCTGTTTGCTTTCAATTTGAGATAATTTGCTCATAAACATTAGGGGACATTGAGAGGTTTGTCTTCCCATTGGGAAACAGCGATGCATTTCTGGAGTGTTTTGGTTTCATTTGTGTTTGCTTGGCCCTAGGAGGCCAAGCAGGATGACCCTGTATTGTCAATTAACCCCCAAGAAGACTATCCTCCACTTGCCACACTTTCTCCCTCATCTGTCCGCGTGGAGGAAAAACAGGTTGGTTTCCGGCAGAGTGTAGATCACTTGACCGCAGGGATAAGCATTTCATCCCCTCGACAGGGTTTCTGAAGGGTTTGGTCCCGTGGAAAGACTCGAGGGGTTTGTGGGGATTTCTCTGGCAGCAGAGCCTCGGTAGTCTGTACATGTTGTAGTTTGTCAGTGATTAGGAGCTAATGTACTTAGCTATAGCATCGGTTTCTTATGAGTCAACTTACATTTATAAAGATTCAGTCCCTGATAACATTAATTGCAGCACGAAACTTTGCTGTACAATATAATTTTGCTGCATACCATTGCTTTTTCTCCACTGTGCGAAAACTGTGATCGATGTAAATCTTAGTGCTCTCGAAGAACTCAGTTTGGATGAATGACCAGTAATCTTATACAAAGCGAAGTGTTTTTTAATTCAGGAGAGCAGGACACTAATATTGGATACGAATGTAGAAAGTGTTTTTACTTACTTGCTATTGCTTTAGTTTCATGTAAAAGCCTGCAGATTCCATCCCCCTTTTATTTTTTTGTGGGGAAAAAGGGTAAATTTCAAACAATTGTAAAAGTGGGAAGAGATATGTCATAAACGTGAGTAGAATGTCTTTTGACATCTACTGCCGCTAAAACTTTGGAATACTGGTGGAGAAACTACATCGGTTAAATAAATTATATGGCTTATGGTTGGTCGAATGTTTACTGTATCATTCGATACACATGTACATGCATATGCATGAATAACTTTGCGCATAACCTTTGCATAGCATGTAGTTTGTCTCTAGTCACGTGGGCAATGCACGCGTCCTGTCAGATTGCGTCAGGGCGAAGCGTTGTCATATTGTCAATTAATCATCTTTAAATCCTTACCCCCTTCCCCCCCCCCTCTCTCTCTCTCTCTCTCTCTCTCTCTCTCTCTCCACCCCCACCCCTACCCGTGTGTGCAGTTCTAGTCACAGCAGTCTTCTGAGCCCTATGTGACTGCTGAGGATCATCTTCACAGAGCAAATGAAGTAAACTTTCAGTCTCAGTAGCCATGGGTCCAATTAATGGGAGAACATCTCTATACAAACCATTATATCTAAATATATTTATGATTCTCTAAGGGGCACTGGAATGTAAAACAAATTATGTAAACAAAGTCGTAAAGGTTTCTTTTAACGTGCCCGGTATTTGGACTATGCAATATAAGTGCCACAGCGACTGTAGATGTAGCATCCTATATCAGACTTGGCACTCATTATCATGTCCTCTAATGCCTTTGCACCCAAACACACATCACTACCAACATAGCTGTCACCCAAAATCCAAGAATAGCCAAGCCGTGAAGGTCTTTGGCGTTGAGCATGTAACGAAGCACCTGGATGCTCGCCTGCACTTAATGCTCGCAACTGAGCTTGGCATCCCACCAAACAGTGCATAACTACGTAAGGACTCCATTTTCACATACCTGAACATTGTGGCGCGCAAATTATGGACTAAAATCTTATGGAAACCACTCGTTCTTTTTGCTTCATGATTCTGGTGTCCACGGACATGGGTTCCAGCTACGGCGGCTGCCGTATGTGTGTTTTTCTATCAAAAACAACAAAAATAATTAGCTGTCAGTGCTTCATGATTCTGAAGCGATCTCTCCAAAGATTGATACGTCACCATCGACTTATCAAGTGTAATATAATAAATGTCATCCATGTCTCAACTGTTTTTCCTAAGTAAGTTTTTTAAATTAGTATTTATTTTTTCTACAAATATTTCGGCTTTTGGGCTAATCTGATATTAGGGATGTTTTAGAATTAAAAACAAACTTTTCTTTTACACAACCCTATTATACTTAGAGAGTGCGGGGTCTAAAATACACAGATATATCGTGTCCCCTTCAGTCGTATTAGAAAGAGTTTGCGCAAACCATCTGTAATCCAAACGGGGAAAAATGACCTATTTGCTTCGTGATCCAAGTGCCATCTTCTCCTTTTGATGATATTCCATGATATGATTAGGGGGGAGGGGGGGGGGGGGGGGGGAATTGCGAGTAAGAGGTATGGGTTATAAAAGTGAGCTTTCGTGTGGAATATTTCAATTTACTCTAGTTCACAAGGGTTACGCACTCGAGCATGTCTGGTTTCCACTGGTTGTGGAGATGGACAGAAAGGGGGGAAGAAACAAGCTCTGACCTCCGGATATTTTGATAAATTTCTTGAATTAGTATTAACGTTTGTTCTTGTTTATGTTCCAAAAGATAAAAATCGAGCAAGAGAGTGGGTAGGTCTTGCGGGTGAATTTGGTGCAAACCATGACGGATGCCGTGCCAAACGCGAAATCAATGACGATATGACTGGTGTCAGTCTCTCCGTGCTCTGCGTTTACAAGGAAAAAAATTGTCAGTGGCTGGATGCCGTCTCTAGTTTGCCTTAGCTTGTCCGCCTGGGGGGGGGGGGGGGGGGGGGGGGGGAGAGAGAGAGAGAGAGAGAGAGAGAGAGAGAGAGAGAGAGAGAGAGAGAGAGAGTCAAACTGTTTCAACACATAGTATCATATTGAGCGTATTATGTTCTTTATAAAGTACATGCATGCAGACACTGACATAAGTGTGTGATTGAATGTAATTGCAAACATATATGCACACACACATGCGCGCACAAACACCTCGAATACAGAATGAATACGCGCAATGACATTTGGTACGTATACACACTATCATACTCGCACACACGCCCGTTCATTCACGTGCGCGAACACGCCCACCTACGCACACGCCCGTTTGCTTACGCGTTCACACACATTCTTCCGTCCACTAAACCCACTACACCCACTCACTCCCACCCCCGCTTCTCTGCTGTCCCTCTATCCCTCCGTCCGTCCGTCCGTAAATCCGTCCACCCGTCCGTCCGTCTCTCTCTCTCTCTCTCTCTCTCTCTCTCTCTCTCTCTCTCTCTCTCTCTTTCTCTCCTCAGATGCACACACACACACGCGCGCGCGCGCACACACACATACACACGCGCTCACACACTCACATACACACACATGTGCATACATATGCACGCGTGCGCCCCCTGGCTCTCATGCACATACACATGCTCGCCACTCGTTCACATAAACCCACGAATACAAACACAGAGGTACACACAAACATGCTTGCATATATATACACACACATATACTCATCCTCACAACATACCTGTACATGCCCGCATGTACGAACAGGCGCGTATATAATAATATACACATACAAACACAAATAAACATACTCACGCACACGCGCAGACAGAAGCATACATGCACGCACGCACACGCGCACGCATATACATAAGCACATACCCACACACATACACACGCACGCTCGTACACGCACGCATACACACACAGACACACACACACACACACACACATTAGTACATACTTACACGTAAAATCACACAAACGCTCGCGCGCGCACACACACACACACACACACACAACACACACGCACACAACACACACACACACACGCACACGTACATATAATATCACACAAACACGCGCATCCACACATGTGCGCGCGCGCACACACACACACTCTCACACACACACATACACACACACACACACACATTTGCACACACACACGATCACATGGGTACTTCACCAATCCTTTACTGGATCCTCGCGGCCAGCAAAGACACGAAAGAGTGGGACACACATATATGTAGATAGGCACCGACACCATTGCCACTCATGTAGAGAGCACTCTATACTGGCTCAACGACCGTAGTCCGCACTGTGCAACGAGCAATGACCTGCATTCGCTATGGCCACACGCGCTGTTTGAGAACATCCTCATCCAGTGTTGGTGGGAGTCGGGGTCCTTCCTCGACGCTCTTTCCTTGTGCTTTCCCCGTGCAGCACACTGCCTTGCCCCTCAGCAAGATGTCCGCTGATCGAAGCGACAACTCATCGCCCATCAATATCCCTTTCATCTGCATTACTGGGAGTGAGCCCTCCATCTGGATGAGAAATCGGCCTCCGCGGCCAGGTGGGCCAGGTGAAAATAGTCCTCATTCTCGCCTGATGGCCTTTTGATGTCGCCGACAGGTATCGGCCAAGACTCAGGTGTATCCGCTTAGTGCTGGCCTCATACAAGACATGAGTTTCCGTCCAGGACCTGTGTCGCCATGTTTGGAAGGCCCTGCGTTGTAGAAAGGCGTGACCATGCCGTTGTGAATGTAAAACGTGTGTATGATGTTATTTATGCTTATTCATTTTAGTTCCTTTTTTTCTTCTTTTTGTCTACGTCTTCGCCTCTATCTCTATCAACGTATGTCCTATACAGCCGCTAGGCTAATGAGAAATGATTTCTATATGTCGTGTCAGGCGAAGAGAATACTAAGAGAAAATCAGTGGCATTTTTCTCCCACAGAAGAAATGTTGTGTACAGGGAATGCATTATGTTAATGTAAGCACACTTTGCATGGGCACGGATTTTTCTCGCGCGCGCGCGTACGTGTTTCATCGATTTATTTCTTCCAAAACGGATTTTGTCTTTATAAGTACTTTTGACTTACTTTCACTGTTTATATGTGTTAAAGCTAATCCTTTTTCACTTTTTTCCTAACAGTCACACCGTATTTGATGTCGAGAATGTATTCGTCAATGCCGTTTAGCATATAATGGACTGATTTTAAAGTATTTATGGTTTGAACCGTTTTTCTAAGTGATAATTTGACAAATGTTGAAACAAAATAGACACATCTTGAATTAATATTACGGAAGTACTGTAACTAAATGAGCAATTCAGAGTAAGAAATAGCAAAACATATCGTTGACAACAAACATGGCTGTCGCTTGATTATTCATCTTGGTTTCAAAAATGATGATAATGCTGTACCGGAAATCACGGTCACTTACACGTATTCATGCCGAAACGTTCTACTGCGTATGTGTACTGAGTGGGCATGAACTGGTGTGCATGCATGCACGCGTAAGCGTTTGTGTGCATGAATATACACGAATACTTAAACATTTGACAAACGGGCATATATTTGCAACAACATGTATTGTGGAAGTTGGATAAATGCAACATTTCACTCATGCCTATATACACACAATTAATAATGTAATTCAGTTCAGTGCATCCATATCGAAATGACATGTGGGAGAGTCCCAACTTCAAGCAAGTATATGAAGTCGACCATAATAAATACAGTGACGACACAGCATGTTGAAAACAACAAACATTACCTCTATATGTGGGACAGAAACCCCATAATGACACAGACAAAGTCCTTCAGCATGACAGTTTTTAATACAAAACTAATATTCATTCGTACTCATAGAGCAAAGTTCCCATTATTTACTTATCAGACGTTGAAATATCAGTAAGGTGTACAATGTTCTGCGGGTGACACACACAAAGCAATCCTATCTGAAACGAGGATATTCATCTTAAACCGATTTGAGCATTTTCGCATGCTTTAGTAGGTTGTATGTTTTACATGCATGATATGTCCTTCCATTTATTGACTCACATGCGAAGCAAAAGTGAGTCTATGTACTGAGCCGTGTCGTCCGTCCGTCCGGGCGTCCGGGCGTCCGTCCGTCCGGGCGGGCGTCCGTCCGTAAAAAACTTAAACGTTGGATTTTTCTCGGAGACTATTAAGTCTATCAACACCAAATGTGGCATGATGGTGTATGATGACAAGGCCTCAAAAAACATACATAGTGACTTGACCTTGCTTCAAGGTCAAGGTCACAGGAGCCATAAATGTGGTCTCAAAAACAGTCATTTTTCACATTTTCCCAATTTTCTCCCACGTTATTTAGAATGGCGACCTTAGCTACAAGTGGTATATAGGTCAAAGCAAGCCCTATCTTTTGATACCAGTTTGGTTGACCTTGCTTCAAGGTCAAGGTCACAGGAGCTCTTCAAAGTTGGATTGTATACATATTTTGAAGTGACCTTGACCCTGAACTATGGAAGATAACTGTTTCAAACTTAATAATTATGTGGGGCACATGTTATACTTTTATCATGAGACACATTTGGTCACATATCATCAAGGTCAAGGTCACTTTGACCCTTATGAAATGTGACCAAAATGGGGTAGTGAACCACTAAAAGTGACTATATCTCATGGTAGAAAGTGCCAATAAGCACCATTGTGCTTCCTATGTCTTGAATTAACAGCTTTGTGTTGCATGACCTTGGATGACCTTGACCTTGGGTCAAGGTCACATGTATTTTGGTAGGAAAAATGTGTAAAGCATTTCTTAGTGTATGATGTCATTGGTAGGTTTAGTTGTTTGACCTTGACCTTGAAGGTCACCTGAAGGTCAAGGTCATATAAAGGTCAAGGTCAAGCATGTGAGTCGTATGGGCTTTGCCCTTCTTGTTCAATCTTTGATCTAATCTCCACAACTGGTAAAGAAAAAACAACACGTAGTTAATGTTACGCCCGCATGGACAAGCATATTCGCCATCTTGAGTCTTTGATCGTTTGAGGCACACAGATCATGTCGTCGACGCATTACCGTCGCTGTTTGATCTCTGTCTACGAGTTCTGATATGGCTAATCCAAGGTCTTTACCGAAAGGTTCACCACGCCCCACTCCTTATCTCGTCCACGATGACCACCAGAGCTACCTCTAAGTCCAATCTGGCCTGTGATACTGCACATGTCTTTTCAGGGGATGTCGTTACACTTTCGGCCCTGTGGCACTATCTGGCAGAGATCTTTGGCGTGGTGCTTCTGGCGCCTGCAGTATTACACCTGCTGGGTCAGGCCCGGCCGGCAACGAGCACACCTTGCTCCCACCAGGAAGACCACTTCAAACTGTGGAGCCTGACACACGAAATAATTTATTAATATTCTGTGGGTGCAATAAGCAGTAGGGAGAGATACTGGAGCCTTTCAAAGGGGGTGCGCGCTGGTGGCGGGGATGTCTGGAACGATAAATCAGGCTGAAACAGCCAGGCCCGACCGACGGCAGGGAGGCGGATGGAAGGACTAGTCGCCCACTGAGATTTATGGAAGCCCTAATGAGATGGGAGAGCTCGGGCCGTGAGCGGGCTCTGTTTGTTCAGAGAGAGCCATTCTATGCAATGGGGCCACACCCTATGTTGGTCCCTACCCCCAACCCACCCCAACTCACTCCATCCTACCCCCACCCTTGCTCTCACACTCCACGCCTTATGTCCCGGAAGACCCTGCTTTCTTCACCAAGCCTCACCCCCGTGTCAGTGGCTCACTCCTTTTTTGCTGCGCTTGGCGCGTGCTAGTGGGTGTCGTGGACTAACAATTGCAGAGTTTCCCTCTCGCTAGCGCTCATACTATCCAGTCTACAGCATCATCTTTCCCTGGGTCTTAGGGGTACGAAGGATCCCACCGCGTCTTCATCTGTGCTTCTTCAAAGGCGAATAACCAGTGAAATCGGGACGATGCTATTCTAACCACCTTTTGGGATTTTCGTGATCAGTGACCTTACATAGCCCACACAGGCCTATAAGCCGTAAAACTCCATTCATCTATCCATTCTCCAGCAGCATCTTCGAATAACAACCTAACAGTAGTACACATTCGTTCGGAGCCGCTCGAGTTGTTGCTATTGCTCTATTCCCTAGTAGTTATTGCTCCATTAGTAGATACTGCTCTGCATGTGAATTATTAGCAATTTCTCCCTTAGAAGCTATCACTATTTCAGTAGCTATTGCTCCATTAGTAGTTATTGCTATATCAGTAGTTATTGTTCCATTAGTAGCTATTGCTATTTCAGTAGCTATTGCTCCATTAGTAGCTATCGATCTATGCATTGGTAGCTATTGCTTTCAAAGCACGGCAATGAATGTTCACGAGAAGAAAAATTATCAATAACCCTCAAACAAACTCCACTCGATCCGCCAGGCAAATAGGCAGCAAGGCGTCTAAATTATTAGAAATCAAGAGAGCGTGAAAAGAGTAAGCGAGCAGCGTAAGACATTCATTTCGTCATCCGAAATCTAGTATATGAGTATGTTAAAACGTGTTCCTTCTTAATTCGGATACGCTTCTCTGTTGCTTAGTAAGTGAGTACAAGAAGCACAACATATCCAACCCAAACAAAGTAATGATTAATTGGAGTATCAGAAAACCAGCTATAGTTGCTGAATGGGGATAGAGACGAAACTGATCTTGTGTTCTGATGAGTACGCAAATGTAATGATGATAGCTTTTTTGGTGTCAAGGATAAATGTTGAAGTGTGCGATCAAAGCATGCACAGGCAGCATACTGTGCATTCTGAACACAGAGATCATATAGTATCTCTGACACAGGTTGGTCACGTGACTTTGGCTCCACATTCCATTGATTTTACCAATCAAAATTCAACATGATCAAAATACCATTGAGAGTAAAAAGAGACGATTCTATTTCTCTCCAATTATTTATCCCGATAGATAAACACAAATGTGGTGTTCTAATAAAACTAATCTATGAGATTTTCAGGAAATCATTTGAGAACTACTTTTAGCGCGAACGTCGTCAAAAGGTTGCAAACTGCCTTGAGCACGTGCGATTGTGTATAGTAATTCACGCAATCTTTGGACCTACTATAAACGCAGCGAAAAGAATTCCTATGGCTCCGGGCTGGTTTTGTGAATCTATGGTTATACTCTCGCAAGTAAATGCTTTCTGGCCGGAACCTGTGGTCTAACTGCCTTCACACTGTTTGACGAGCTCTACTTCGATCATTCGTGTATCGACTGATGGAGTCAGTAAGTGATTTAACCTACATTCCATCTGTGTCTGTGTTGTGTTGTGTTGTGTCGAGTGGAAGATTCTTCTGTAGGAATCCGTCCGATTCCGAAGTTCGATATTATCGGATAGCTCAGAAGCAGTTTTTCTAAGTTTAATCCTTCTAAGCATACATTAAATTAATGATTCCTCATCAGCAATAGCACTCAGCGGGTTTCTCACTTTCTGTGTGTATCGGTCGAAAAGATTATGCAGACGGGATAGGTTGCCTTACTCGCTAAATGAAGTATAACTATTGCTGTTGTATTCAAAGTCCTTATACTTAGTAGAGTTCACAATATTACACTCTTGTGATTCGAATTTTACCGCATACAAGTTTTACATTTATGGGAAATCGATGTTTAGAAAATGAATTGACGAAAAACATGGCTGCCAGTATCGAGTGTATCACAACAAGCGGAGGAATACACTGACGATGTGATATGCTATTCAGCGTGGCTGAGACTTTGTGTTCAGAACGGTGGTATGCATGTTATGGAAGAATTGAGGCTATCACGTGACCAACCTGTTGCTGAGACTATATCCACTAGTCTCAGCCACGCTGAATGCATACTGTGAGGACTGTCTCCGAACGTTGTTCTGCATGAGATGTTTCTTGGTGTTGTGTAGTCTGGAATAAAGAAAATACGCTTCATTCTTCTTGCTGTCTTCCTTTTTTTCCCCTACTTTCAAATTACGAAGTACAAATTGTACAAGAATGATTGCTTCTGGGGACAGTATTTACAAGTTGTACACTTGACAGTAATTGTGGTGACAGCTCGCTCCATATGGTTTTGAATTTCTGTATGGTATCGTATATGTTGGTAGAACACTTTTTAATTTTTCGAAACTGTCGGCAAGTATCGAAAAAGTTTCGAAAACTAGGAGGGGAGCCTTGAAATTTTATGTGGCAAATGCGTCTTGTCACAAGCTGTGTGACAATGTCTTCTTATTTTAATCTAAGGGACACATCATCAGTCGACAACTTTCCAGTGTCTTTTCAAGGCATCTGTACACATCTACGACGCTTCTCCTGGTCTAAGAACAGAAGATGATAACAGGTAACCTATACCCAATCAGGAATGCATTGCAAATTGGTGCAGAGAGAAAGCTACCGCAAGCACAGTTGATGTTCAATCAGTATGCATTTTGAATGAGTGCACAGACACACACACACACACACACACACACACACACAGAGAGAGAGAGAGAGAGAGAGAGAGAGAGAGAGAGAGAGAGAGAGAGAGAGTTACCGCAAGCACAGTCGATACTCAATCAGTAATGCATTGTGAATGGGTGCAGAGTGAAAGTAACCGTAAGCACAGTCGATTCCAGTCAGAAATGCATTGATGAATGGGTGCAGAGAGAAAGTTACCGCATGCATAGTTAATATACTCAATCAGTAATGCATTTTGAAAGGATGCGGAGAGAGAAAGTTACCGTAAATACAATCGACTGCGTTTGTGACGTGAAGACGAATGACGTGCAAACGTTGCCTCCGTCACGCCACCGAGCAAACGAGACCGACGAGTAATCCTGGTTGCTGATAACAGTTTTACAAATCAGCTGTGGATAGTTTCCAGTCCTGAAGTAGTTCAATCATCACATGAAACGACTCAGTGTGTATCCGTTTACAAGATAAAAATCAGTTTGATAAGAGAGTTTGTGGTGTTCTCCTTCAACTCTGGGTAGTGTAAGTACATGTACAGAGCTGCTAACACGCGTAAATAAAACTCGTTCAATGTATTAATGTAAGCGTCAAAATAAACTCCGAAAAATATGTGTGATTTTTCCACGGACGTCAAAACGTGGTATGCTTCTCCGGTCACCCCAGTGTACACATTTCAATTTAAGCATGCCACACATTCCTCAGTGCATATGTTAAATACGCGCAAAACCCCCGAGCGTACCTTTCTTTCGCATGCGGGAAGCTTGAACATGATCCATAATCCTGTTTTATCGCCGGGACGTTTGGCCACTGCGGAGCCACGCCTAACATCGCCTCTGCGTGCACTCCGTTCCCTGCGAGTCTCCTTGGATCCCCGTATAAAGCGTGTTTGAAGTCCACTACCCCGTTGCGGCCTTCAGCATGTCGCTAGGCTACTGAAGGCGGGCTCTTCTCCGGGCAAGGTATTGCACCCAGTGCTTCATTCTTCCTGCTCATTTTGATCTGGTCAGGCCGTGTGCCTGTGCTTTGATTCCATGTGGCTGCCTCACTCGCGCGGAGGTTATGTCGGGTGCGTTTTGAGGTTGTAGGGAGAGAGAAAGGGTTTCATGAGAAATTTGATTTAAGACGTGAGGGATCCTTGCAAAGGACTGGCTCCCGATGCACGCACCGTGTGCACTGGTTGTCTTGTTCTCGACCCTGTTTCCCTTGCCTTGAATTACCGGTCGCAGCTGCATAGCGATGCAGCTGTTGCATGTTGGATCACTTCGATAACGTAGTTATTACCAATCAAGCAAGCTGAGATTTGTATGTGTCGGTGAGCATTGCAGTGGTGTGTCGCTTTGCATTCCTGCGTAACCTCAGACGAGTGGAAGTTTTGGTGGCATGAACCAGTGTGTACATTGTGCTGCATCGGTGTCACCAAAACCGTTCGGGACCTTTGATTTCGTTTAAAAACAACCATCATAGGAAGTATATATTCTAACAAGGTTGCTTCTGAGTGTTGATAAATTGCTTTTCGTACAATGTATTACGATCGAACGAGATTTAAACCGGGAGAAAAAAGAAAGAAATTGGAATTGATAGGGCCTTAAAAGGTCGTCAAAAAAGATAGTGAGAACATCTTAATTTTCATTTGTTGGAGTCTTCGCTCATTTCATTCGAAAAATAAGCTTGCATCCAGTTTAGAGCAAGCAGAATTGCACAGTGGGCTCATAATCGTTGTTAGATTCAAAACCACAACCATGATAATGAAGGTTTGGCCATCCATGATCCTTGCATCAGCAGTATTCGATTACCTTGTTTATAGGCAGTGCTTTTTGCATCACGCCTGCCGAGTCTCAAAACGATGATGTATTGAAATTTGACAATTGTCTTCGTTGACTTTGCAGGGTGTTAACATCAGTTAAACCTCACAGAGCAAAAATCTCGTCACACGAATTCTCTGCGCGAAGGAGTCCAAGCACAAAACATGCTTCCCAACGGGAATAGATTCTTCTTCATCTATCGTCTCTCGCCAGGCCCTAACTTCGGCTCCCTGCACGTCCACTGACAGACCTCCTGCAAGGCTGTTACGCGTCCCTGGCCCCCCTCTTCCTCCTCGCGCTGTTCTTCGTGACCCTCGCGCTAAACGTCCCTGGGCTTTGCATCCGTAACTTGATTTCTCCCCTCACGCGAGGCAGCGCTCCTCGTGCCCAAAACAATGACTTCCTTGGGAGTATGCATGTATTCATCATCTCCCAATTCCACGGCGCTCCCTCAAGACTTGTCCTCCGCGGTGCCTGGCTGCAGACTCGCAGATTTCTGGGTTCCGTGGGGAGGTCGTCCATTACTTGACAGAAGGCAGAACCCTGTTCTGGTGACCCTGCCGCTGTCTCCTCGGTCCCCTTGATGACTGTCGCCCGCTTCCCTCGCACTGCGGGTCTCTCTGTTTCCATGGAGACAAAGTTTTGGGTGGGAACCATAGAGGGGCGGGGAGTGAGGGTGGGTGAAATGGCTAAGGAAAGGCCAGAGATATACATGCATTTGCAATGGTTCTCTTGAGGGTACTTCAGTCTCTGGGGTTATTAATTCATACGCCGGCAAATCTTGAATTCGTAACAAATGCTGAGGATTCAAGATGACTGAGTTTCCTTTTTACGTTTTGTATCAGAACATGTAAGCAGAGTTTGTTTCCTACCGTTTGATTCTGAATGGAAGGGCCGGTTTTCATGTAAATTGTTCAATTCAATTCTAATATCATATTTGAGACAGGTAATTTTTGAGAGGGAGGGTGGGTTCCGCGTGTTTGATTGTTGCAAACCATATTCATGAAATACCTCCAAAGAGTCATGCTAAAATTGAAAGAAAATTGAACTGCATGATCCACCATCACTGTGGATGATATCGTTTTTATGATAGTACAGTAATACATTCCAAGTGGGCTGGCACCTATTATTTCCAATGATTACTTTGACATATCTGACTGATTCGTAGCAGCTGTTTTGTTAACGTATCGCCATCTCTCTGTTGTTCCATGTCCTTCGTCACTCATGTTTGCAAATATAAAAAGATTACCCACAGATAAATGCGTGAATGCACACACACACATACACACGCACTCACACACACAAACACAGACGTGCACACACACTCACACAAACATACACACACACAACACACGCACGCACTCACTCATGCACACACACAGACACACACACACACACTCACGCACACTCATGCTCACAAACACAGAACACACACAAACGCGCGCGCACACACGCACACAAACACACACACAGACACACACACACACACACACACACACACACACACACACACACACACACGAAGACAAATACAAATGCACAAACATACATACCCAGTCGCTTGCACACTGCGCATATGCACATGCACATACCACACACACGTATACAAACACATGCTAAAACGAACAGGTCAAAACTAGTTACATACTTCTACGCAGTGATAATGGCGCAAACAAACAAGTTTATTTGTGCGAGTGCACTCACATCGGATAAATGTATTTCATTGAGACAAATACACAACAACATACCTCCAGGTTTGCTTCTTGTTGTTGTAGTAGTAGTAGTAGTAGTTGTTGTTAATATAAATTTGACATTTGCTATATTTCGTACGATTCTTTTTTGCCATTACTCCGGATCACGGAATCTGGGAGGGAGGGAGGGAGGGAGGGAAGAAGGAAGAGACAGACAGACAGACAGACAGACAGACAGACAGACAGACAGACAGACAGACAGACA
>JAWQFJ010026756.1:82500-102500 GCA_034096865.1 Theodoxus fluviatilis | reverse complement strand
GTTTTTGAGAGGTGTGCGTTTACAATAATTAATTATTTGTAGTGAGAAGCGTATACTGACGGATATGTAATATTTTGTAGTCTACAGCAATCTGACCGCTCAACGATCATAGCTCTGATAAAACGCACAACACTGCCCGTGCATGCACGGAATTCTATCCCTTTACTCACGAATTAATTTCCTGCTTTTGCACGCGACTGAACTCCCCATGAGCTGTTTGTTTTCTCTGTCAAAGTATACCTGATGATTGGATGCGTCTGACTGGCATTTTAAAGGACATCTTTACACAAGCTGTCTGTACGTATCAGTTTGCCGTAATACTACAGTCAGTTCAGTGATAGTTATGATGGAAAATTTTCAGCGAAATGTGTGCTAAAAGCGACATTTGGCGAAACCTCGAGATGATATCAAGGTTGGGCAAGGGATGAAATAACGTATTGTAAAATCATGTCGAGAGGTAAAACGATATGGTAAGAAATTACGGCTTATTAATAAAGGTTTGCCTACCAGATAACGGCCTTCTTGTCGGATATTTTGCAGATTAATGCCATAAGTGTCGGGTAGTGTGTCTAGCGAATTGAATCCTAATCGTGTCCAGTGCAGTCTTCATACATTCGCTGTTTCCATAAGACTGCTGCACTGGTTGTAATCGCATTGCTGTATCCCACAAGGGCAGTTCTCCAGTTGACTTACAGGTCATGTTTGCTCTCGGACTCTCTGCATCTACGCGGCAACTATGAAATTGAAATCCTCGTCCTTCTTCAGCAAATGTTCCCCTTTAGTCTCCCATTTGATATTAAACATAGGCGCGTACACGCGTGCACATGCACGCATGCACGCGCGGCCACACACGCACACATACACACGCATGCCCGCGCACGCACGCAGGCACATGCACGCACGCACAAACACGCGCGCGCTTACGTAAATACTCATGCACACTATGCACACATACGCACACCCATGTTCACGCTCGTAGTACACACACACACACACACACACACACACACACACACACACACACACACACACACACACACTGCTCATGCACACGCATACACACACGTACAATCACACAGTCTCTCTCTCTCTCTCTCTCTCTCTCTCTCTCTCTCTCTCTCTCTCTCTCTGTATCTGTCTCTATTTCTCTCTCTGCATCTGTCTCTCTATGTCTCTCTCTCTCGCTCTCTGTATATGTATCTGTCTGTTTCTGTATCTCTCTCTCTGTCTCTATCTCTCTCTTCCCCTCTATCTCTCTCTATAACTCTATCTGTATCTATCTCTCTGTCTCTGTATTTCTGTTTCTGCATCTTTCTGTATCTCTGTGTCTCTGTCTCTGTCTCTGTCTCTGTCTCTGTCTCTCTCTCTCTCTCTCTCTCTCTCTCTCTCTGCCAGCAGATAGACTTCCAAAGCAGGCCTATTACATGATGTTGAACGCAAACCCTCCAGCCCAGTTTAATTGGGTACAATCAATTAAGCGGAATTTGTCAGAATTAGGATACGGTTATGTATGGACAAACTGTGATACGACACACGAAAAAAGTTTTCTGAGGTCTCTCAAAAGAAGATTACGTGATTGCTATCTGCAGGAGTGGGCAGCAAAAATTAACAGCAGCACTAGATTTGCTCTCTATAAATCCTTTAAAAATAATCTGCAGTGTGAGAGATATTTGTGTACTATAGATATTAAGAAATTTATAGATGTATTCATACGATTTAGATTAGGGAATAACGAACTGAGAAACAATGTCCGATCGACATCAGAACAGAGTCCACTGAAAACTTGTCCATTTTGTACTGAAATTGAAGACGAAGCCCATTTTATGCTTTACTGTTCTGTTTATAAGGACACTAGAGAAAAGTATTTATCTAGATACATTCAGCGAACAGACTGTACTACTGTGGCATATTTACTGAATGGACGCAGTACAAAAAAAACTCGAGATGTTGCCATGTTTATTCATAATTCTCTGAAGATTCGAGCAATGACAATCAACATGTCAACACGTCACTCATGTGATGAAGGAGGCTCACTGCTATCGCCGTAATGATGAAAATCACGCCTCTTTTACTGTGTTGTATTTTAACCGATGTATATACTAGTGAATCTCCAATTCAATGTCCGTCCAATTTTAATACATTCCAGTTAATTGAAGTGCTGTAAATGAGTCAGAAGTTGTATAAAATGTTTGTAAACAACTGTTTTATACGCAATGTGAGACTACATGTCAGGGTCAAATCATATGGGGTGACCTACAATTCCTAATTAGTTCCTAACTTGTAAGCACATATTTGTTTTACCAGTCACATTTGTGATGTGGAATGAGATACCAAATCGAAGAACGTGGAATTGCATCAGCGCAACCGAAGATGTAAATTCTATTTGTAGATCGTACAATGATATTGTTGTTATCTTAATGATGTATGTAAACTGTTTTATAATGAAGGGTCGTCGGCCGCAATAAAGCTAATCAATCAATGAATCAATCAAATCTCTCTCTCTCTCTCTCTCTCTCTCTCTCTCTCTCTCTTTCTCCCACGCACGCGCGCATGCACATGCACATACTCTCACTCCCTACGACGGGTTAAGCATACACTCGTGAAACTGTCTAATCATGTTTTATACCCAGTGACGCTCAGCAGACTGTAGTATAAAATGTTAATGTGGCGTAATCGACCACATGAAAGTACATTCAGCGTGGCTGAGACTATAGTGAATATATTCTCAGCAACAGGTCGGTCACGTGATAGCCTTAATTCTTCCATAACATGCATACCACCATTCTGAACACTGAGTCTCAGCCACGCTGAATGGCATGCCACATCGTTGAGTGTATTCCTCCGCTTGTTGTGATATATACACTCGATACTGGCAGCCATCTTTTCGTCAATTCATTTTCTACACATCGATTTCCCATAAATGTAAAACTTGTATGCGATAAAATTCGAATCACAAGAGTGTAATATTGTGAACTCTACTAATTATAAGGACTTTGAATACAACAGCAACAATTATACTTCATTGAGCGAGTAAGGCAACCAATCCCGTCTGCATAATCTTTTGGACCGATACACACAGAAACCCGCTGAGTGCTTTTACTGATGAGGAATCATTAATTTAATGTATGCTTAGAAGGATTAAACTTAGAAAAACTGCTTCTGAGCTCTCCGATGATATCGAACTTCGGAATCGGACGGATTCCTACAGAAGAAACTTCCACTCGATCAACGTTCAACACAGACAACAGTGAGTAAAATCTTCCTTCTAGATCAGTCGATACACGAATGATCGAAGTGTGGACTCAAGCAGCTCGTCAAACAGTGTGAAGGCAGTTAGACCACAGGTTCCGGCCAGAAAAAATTTACTTGCGAGAGTATAACCATAGATTCACGAAACCAGCCCGGAGCCTTAGGAATCCTTTTCGCTGCGTTTATAGTAGGTCCAAAGATTGCGTGTATTACTATATACACAATCGCACGTGCTCAAGGCAGTTTGCAACCTTATAGACGACGTTCGCGCTAAAAGTAGTTCTCAAATGATTTCCTGAAAATCTCATAGATTAGTTTTATTAGAACACCAAATTTGTGTTCATCTATCGGGATAAATAATTGGAGTGAAATAGAATCGTCTTTTTTTACTCTCAATGGTCTTTTGATCATGTTGAATTTTGATTGGTAAAATCATTGGAATGTGGAGCCGAAGTCATGTGACCAACCTGTGTCAGAGATACTATATCTCTGTGTTCAGAATGATGAAAGTATTGACTGATCAGTTGATACTGATCGCGTCAGTGTCGTACCAGCACAAAATGTACGTTAAAGTTGCCATGTGAAAGCAATACTCGTTCGTTGCTGCAAGTCCCCAATAGCAAATTCCATTTTCATTTTTCGAATCAACAATTTGCTCAAACTATCTCCATATGAATTACTATAAGAAAGTGGTATTCGTCTGCTTGTTTCAAAACATACTGTTTCTTGAGTATTTGCTTGGATATGGTTAAACTTAGCGTCAACATATTCGAAGTCCACATTTATTTCACTCTCTGCGTGGGCTGATATCCTTTCCAGAGGAATGTTTGCATTGAATCATCGACAGGTACTTGGACAAATACTAATGATAATTATTCTGAAAAATGTTTCATTTTCTGGTACAGCCGCTGTTAGCAAATGTCTTTGTACGTAGCACCGATTTGCACCAATATCCACAATTGTTTACATGCGGATTTCACACATTATTGTACCAACAATTTATCCGGTTTTGTGTGTGTGTTTCTTTTCTCGTGGAGTGCGCGGTCGTTGTTGTTCCGGGCCCCGACGGATCCGGCTTGGTATTCTGTTGTCTTGTCCTCATCATGTTCTTTCAGTGGGCTTGGGTTAGTCTTGGCGGCGCCCGTCTCCTCTCCAAGAACTTGTAGCTGTGCGTCGAAACGTGCCAGCCCTCTCACTTCGTTTCGCCCGCCAGCAGAAGCGGTTACCAGGGTGTGGTTGGGTCAAGTTCCCGGAACCAGAAGTGAGAGTTGAGTGTCAGGTGAGATCCAGTGTGCCTGTCCTCCCGAGGGAGCTGCTGACAGGTGACAAAGGTACCATCTCTACGTTGACACCCCAGACACCCTAGCTTCAAGTACCTGGGGGCAACCCTGTCCAAGGACGGCACCAATACCGCGGAGGTCCGCACAAGAATAGCCATGGCGACCTCAGAGATGGCCCGACTGAGCAGGATGTGGAGAAGCAACTCCATCAGCTTCTCCACCAAGTACAGACTCTACAAGTCCCTGGTGGTTTCCATCCTACCCTACGGCTGTGAGACCTGGACGTTAATGGCGGACACAGAGCGAAGAATCCAGGCATTTGAGTCCAAGTGCCTCGGAAGACTGCTCCGCATCTCCTACTTGGAGCACAAGACGAATGAGTTTGTGCGGAACATGACAGCAGCACTTGTAGGCCCACAGGAACCCCTTCTGGCGACCGTCAAGCGACGCAAGCTGGCCTGGTTTGGCCACGTCACCAGGCACGACTCCCTGTGCAAGACTGTACTGCAGGGCACACTGGACGGCGGTCCTCGCCGTGGTCGACAGAGAGAGAGCTGGACGCACAACGTCAAGGAGTGGACGGCCCTCCCCAAGAAAGAGCTGCTCAAAACAGCCACCAACAGACCTGAATGGCGGAGGATCTCCGTGTCGTCGTCCCTCATGTCCCCCCGACGGCCAGAGCGGTCAAGGGAATGAAATGAAGTGAAGAAGTGAAGTTTTTTTCTCGTGAAATGAGCTCTGTACTTGCACAGCCATAAGATTTCGTATAGAGGAGGAGTTTGTCTTGTTGTTGTCGTAGAGTATGAAACTTCCGTATATTATCCCTGATTGCAAGAAACCTCTTAAATTTTCTGTCGAAATAGTGGGACTTTGTAGGCAGATAACACCATTTCACAGCCCTAACCATAGAGTCTGTACATAATCTACTCCCCACAGGTAAAACAAAACAACGACAGTAGTACCGGAGCTTGGATATATTTCTCAGTTGAAAATCTTCCACAAGCACGAGAGGAAAGCCACTATGAACACTTGTAGACTTTGCCGTGGTGAATGGGGGTATGCAGAGCTGGACAGATCGGTGACAGGATGCCAGTCCAAAATTTGCTGG
Organism: Theodoxus fluviatilis; assembly: GCA_034096865.1. NCBI lineage: Eukaryota > Metazoa > Mollusca > Gastropoda > Cycloneritida > Neritidae > Theodoxus > Theodoxus fluviatilis. The sequence goes on along the minus strand of JAWQFJ010026756.1, from coordinate 96,863 downwards.
CTTTGTCAGGTACCTGAAGAAGCCTCGCTCGTCACTTCATAGTTTTGTCCCACATTCTTCACTGGTCGCCGGTGGCACACTTGTCACGGAGACGAAAGTCTACATCATGTTAGGTACAGAAAGGTTGGGGATGGGGGTGGGGGGTGAGGGTGAGGGGGCTGTCTTTGTACATGTCAAAAGTACCATTCGTAACATATTGTGTGTGTGTGTGTGTGTGTGTGTGTGTGTGTGTGTGTGTGTGTGTGTGTGTGTGTGTGTGATTTGCGGGAGTGAAAACTGAAGGCGGGCTGACTGGGTAGGAGGGTCTATGTATCAGACTGGGCGTTGTCGAAACAAGGTTAGCAGGAGATGGGAGGAACTCAGATGGTCTCGGGAAGCAGGCGGAAGTTGTATGCTGTTCATACACCATGCAGGGAGCAATGGGGAAGGGAGAGGTGGGGCTGCGTTCCTGGAAGTGCTGCTGCTGGCACATAGTAGTGGGGAGGGGGGAGGGGGGAGATCACTGGGTGGAGGAAAGGGAAATGCTCTACCAACAGGAAATAAGGGTGTTGTATTGGATGCATTGCGGCAGCCAGCCCCAACTCGGAAGACGGAAGGAGAGGTGAATCATAATGACGAGAGAGAGAGAGAGAGAGAGAGAGAGAGAGAGAGAGAGTTGGGGAAAAGGGGCGAGGGAGAGGGGAATGAGGGAGAGGGCGGGGGTGGGTGGGTGAGAGAGAGAGAGAGGTGGGGGATGGGCGAGGACTGTGGAAGAACAGACAGAGAGGGAAGCCAGGAGAAAATACTCAGACACCCTGGAACTGTGCTAGAAAGTCCCGGGGTCCGCACCTGACTCTACGGCTGTTGCATAATTGCTTCTGCGGCTGCAACCGTCATTGCCAATGAGGCACCGCTGGGTGTCCTGAGAGGAAAGAGGGGAGGATGGGGGTAAGGGGGAGGGAAGGGGGAGAGGAAACGAAGGGTCGGGCGATAGAGGAGGAGGCAAGACAGGCCCCCTACCCCCAGCACAGCTCCCTAATGAAGACGTACGTCCTAGCGTCCGCAGCTCGGCGTTCTTGCCGCGTCTCCATTAAAACACAACTTGAGTGTCACTTGCTAATGATGTCGCAGCCGCAGTTAGAATCGTGGCGTCCAATGACTCTGTCCTCGCTGTGACACCCGAGGTTTTGGCCTCGCTCCGCCTGAAACACCCGGCCGCCCCTGATGACTTAACACCACCATCCCCAACAACTGGAGTTACTGCTCTACATGCGACGGAGGAAGACGTTATGGCTGCCCTCCGTTCCTTCGCCGGAAGTAGCAGTGGAGGCGTCGATGGTCTCCGCCCTGGTCACATCAAGGACCTCGTCTCGCGGTCTGCAGCCGAAGCTGGGGCAAGTCTCCGTCGCTCCATCACCAACCTGGTGAATCGCATCCTAGCCGCCGACATCCCGGACGTCGCCAGACAACTTCTCTTTGCTGCCAACCTGACCCCCCTCAAGAAGAAGGATGGCGGGATACGGCCCATCGCTGTGGGCAATACCTTCCGCCGGTTGGCCGCTAAGGTGGTGTGCCGACCGATAGTGCGCCGTCTCAGTGCTGAGTTCAAGCCGGTTCAACTGGGCGTCGGGGTGAGGGGCGGATGCGAGGGTGCGGCCCACGCAGTCCGCAGGTTCGTGGAGCGGCGCGGGGATGCCGGCCCGGCAGTCGTCGTGAAGCTCGACATGAGAAACGCATTCAACAGCGTCCGCAGAGACCGACTTCTCGAAGCTTGCTTAAAACGGGCACCGGAAGCCTATCCACTCGTACACCTGGCCTATCATCGCCCCACTACCGTTCTCGCCGACGGCAAGGAGATCGAGTCGGCTACCGGCGTTCAACAGGGAGACCCCTTGGGACCTATGCTGTTTGCCGCCACAGTCGACGAAGTCGCCCGTGGTCTCACGTCCGACCTGAACGTGTGGTACCTGGACGACGCCACGATTGGTGGAAACCCTGCCTCCGTTCTGCACGATGTCGAAACTGCCGTTCGCAGGCTGAGTTCCCTCGGCTTGGAGGTCAACCCGGCTAAGTCGGAAATCGTCAATGTTGGTTTCCCCGCGGAGCAATTCACCGCCCACTTGGCCAATTTTAGACCTGTCCTGCCTGGTGTCCGAGTGACCGAGCTGGACCATCTGGAACTGCTGGGCTCACCAATCAGTGCGATCGCGACGTCGGCTACAATAGCAAAAAAGACAGATGATCTGCGCTCCATGACGACCCGTCTCGAATACCTCGATTCGCATCCTGCCCTGTTCCTTCTCAGGAATTGCTTCGCGGCGCCGAAGCTCCTTTACACACTCCGAAGCTGCCGAGCATACACCGCCGAGGCAGAGCTCCTCGAGTTTGACACCGTCCTGAAAGAGGCCGCCGAACGCCTCCTCAACATCGCTTTCGACGACACGGGCTGGCGACAAGCGACGCTACCACTGGCCGAGGGGGGCATAGGCCTTAGGACCGCCAGCGACTTGGCACTCCCTGCTTTCCTGGCCTCTGTCTACTCCAGCAAGCGGCTCGTCAAAGCCATCCTCGGCCGAAACACGGACGACGATTCATCTCCAGTGGACGCAGAGGACGCTCTCGGCCGTTGGAGACAGAAGGGGCTCCCATATGCCGAGATCCCGGAATCCCAGCACAGTTGGGATCGCACTGCCAGTCGAGCTGTCGCGAACGAGCTCAGACCCCGTCTTAACCAGCATCGTTTGGTTTGTCTGGGCTCGGCCGCACAACCCAACAGCGGATGCTGGTTACACGCCATTCCCGCCACATCTCTCGGCACCCTCCTAGACGACGAGACGCTCAGGATTGCTGTCTCTCTCCGCCTCGGCCAGCAGATGTGCCAGAGCCATCCCTGTCGTTGCGGCAAGACAGTCGACACCTACGGCTTGCACCCGCTTTCATGCCGCTACAGTGCCGGGAGATTCCCACGCCACGCCGCTCTCAACGACGTCATCAAACGGTCGCTCGACTCCGCAGGCCTGTATTCCGTTATGGAACCGGTTGGTCTTGACAGAGGAGATGGGCGACGCCCCGACGGCATGACGGTATTCCCATTCAAGAACGGCAAGTCACTTGTTTGGGACGCCACCTGCTCTGATTCTTTTGCGCCGTCTTCAATGACAGACTCTGCCATCGACCCAGGGCACGCCTGCCGGACCGCCGAAGGTTCGAAAAGGAGGAAGTACGCCTCTATCTCGGAACGGTACCACTTCGTCCCGTTCGCTGTTGAAACTACCGGAGTCGTCGGACCGGCAGCAACGGAACTTATCCGAGAGATCGGCCAGCGGATTGCACTGTCGACAGATGACCCGCGCCAGACACAGTTCCTGTTCCAGAGAATCTCGCTGGCAATCACGAGGGGCAACGCGTTCGCGATCATGTCGTCGGCCAAGCGTGAGGCTTCCCGTGACCCAAAGCCGAGATGTTACCGGGGAGCGATCGTGCACAAGTCGTCAGACGCTGGTTTCACCAGCAGCTGAGAATCCATCCGCTCCAGCCCCGTCACAGGTCAACCGTCACCCAGCCGCCGCCAGACACAACAAACCCGGCGACATCTCGGGCCACGCGGGCAGCACGAGGACTCGCAGCAGGTCATCAACAAGGCTGGACCAGCACGAGCAAGCAGCACGGGTGCGAAGAAAGTAACTGTCTGTTCGGTCTCGAGAATAACTCGATCAGCCTCTAAATTCGTGCGCGTTTAAGTCGCAAGACTGGATGTTAGTCTTGATCCTGTTCATGTACATACATTTACGTCCTTTTTTCATGTGTTGCGTCCTTGTAAACAGTGAATAAAGTTCTTCCTTGCTAATCTAAATTCAAGCCAGGTCTGGCCGTAGAGCCTTCAAGTTATATTTTGTCAACACGCCTGACGAGCATTAGTCCTGACGTGGCACCCAGCCCGCAGACTAACTTCTTTTGGCGGCCATCGAGGAGGTAGGGGATCGAGTTAGCCTGGACTGCAGGGACAAACCCTGGAGTGGTTTGTGTCACTGGGGCCCCCCTCGGACCCGCTAGCACCCCCCTCTCCCCTCCCCCCTATCCCCAACTGTCCTTCCATCTACCCCAGAGGGTTTTGAGAGACGGAGATGGAAAGAATAATGAACGTCCTGGAGGGAGAGAGAGAAAGAAAGAAAGAGAGAGAGAGAGAGAGAGAGAGAGAGAGAGTCCGGCCAAACGAGGCTGTCTAGCTGGCCGGCTGACTGACTGACTGTCTGACCGTGCGCCTTGTAGAGATGTAGACAGAACGAAAGAAAGGCGGGTAGACGGACGAAGGAACAGACCAGTTGAGTAGAAACTCCAGGAAGAGATAGTTTCATTTCATTTGCTGGACATGTGCATGGAATGGTGCCACAGTGTCACAGCATTGGTTTTTTCTCGCCATGCAAAGCACTGTCTTCCACCACACAATTCCACCGCACAAATCCACCTCACAACTCCACCACACAACTCCACCACACAACTCCACCTCACAACTCCACCACACAACTCCACCACACAACTCCACCTCACAACTCCACCACACAACTCCACCACACAACTCCACCTCACAACTCCACCACACAACTCCACCACACAACTCCACCTCACAACTCCACCACACAACTCCACCACACAATTCCACCACACAACTCCACCTCACAACTCCACCACACAACTCCACCACACAACTCCACCACACAACTCCACCACACAATTCCACCTCACAACTTCACCACCCAACTTCACCACACAACTCCACCTCACAACTCCACCTCACAACTCCACCACACAACTCCACCACACAATTCCACCACACAACTCCACCTCACAACTCCACCTCACAACTCCACCACACAACTCCACCACACAACTCCACCTCACAACTCCACCACACAACTCCACCACACAACTCCACCTCACAACTCCCCCACACAACTCCACCACACAACTCCACCACACAATTCCACCTCACAACTTCACCAAACAACTTCACCACACAACTCCACCCCACAACTTCACCACACAACTCCACCACACAACTTCACCACACAACTCCACCTCACAACTCCACCACACAACTCCACCACACAACTCCACCACACAATTCCACCTCACAACTTCACCACCCAACTTCACCACACAACTCCACCTCACAACTCCACCACACCACTCCACCACACAACTCCACCAGATGCTCCTTGCCATGTACTGGATGCTGCTTTACAAAACTGTATTTGCTGAATTTAATAAAGTGATCCCTTTTTTGACTCACATGCGAAGCAAAAGTGAGTCTATGTACTGAGCCGTGTCGTCCGTCCGTCCGTCCGGGCGTCCGTCCGTCCGTCCGTCCGTCCGTCCGTCCGTCCGGGCGTCCGTCCGGGCGTAAAAAACTTAAACGTTGGATTTTTCTCGGAGACTATTGAGTCTATCAGCACCAAATGTGGCATGATGGTGTATGATGACAAGGCCTCAAAAAACATACATAGTGACTTGACCTTGCTTCAAGGTCAAGGTCACAGGAGCCATAAATGTGGTCTCAAAAACAGTCATTTTTCACATTTTCCCAATTGTCTCCCACGTTATTGAGAATGGCGACCTCAGCTACAAGTGGTATATAGGTCAAAGCAAGCCCTATCTTTTGATACCAGTTTGGTTGACCTTGCTTCAAGGTCAAGGTCACAGGAGCTCTTCAAAGTTGGATTGTATACATATTTTGAAGTGACCTTGACCCTGAACTATGGAAGATAACTGTTTCAAACTTAATAATTATGTGGGACACATGTTATACTTTCGTCATGAGACACATTTGTTCACATATCATCAAGGTCAAGGTCACTTTGACCCTTATGAAATGTTACCAAAATGGGGTAGTGAACCACTAAAAGTGACTATATCTCATGGTAGAAAGTGCCAATAAGCACCATTGTGCTTCCTATGCCTTGAATTAACAGCTTTGTGTTGCATGACCTTGGATGACCTTGACCTTGGGTCAAGGTCACGTGTATTTTGGTAGGAAAAATGTGTAAAGCATTTCTTTGTGTATGATGTCATTGGTAGGTTTAGTTGTTTGACCTTGACCTTGAAGGTCACCTGAAGGTCAAGGTCATATAAAGGTCAAGGTCATGCATGTGAGTCGTATGGGCTTTGCCCTTCTTGCCTTTAAATGGTGTGCTTGTTGTCCCCCACCCACCCCCCAGTGGATGAGTTTTGTTTTTTGCTTCTTAAATGTCTAAACTTTTAAAGATTGCTGCTTTCTAGACGACAAATATTGTTGGTGTTAGTTGATTTTTTTAAATTCCTTCTTTCTCCGTTTTCTTCGTAGACGTCGTGCCAAAGGCACGTGGAACGTTGGCATCCCAGACGACAAAAGATTTCTGCGCGAAGATCGAGGGTGGTCGGAACTGAGAACTTTGTGAAAAATGTTGGTAAGTATTGATGAATTACTCGCCCTTTTGTTCTCGTGTGAAGATCATCTTCTACCTGCCATGGCAAAAAAGTAACTGCTTCAAAGCCACTGTTGTCTCATAACTTCTGTGTTGTCTACATATGCTTTGCAATATATAGTCCTCAATTTCATAATTATGTCACATTACGTACTGTCGTGTCTTTTATTTTCTCACATTTCCTTCCCAGCTTATTATATACTTACCTATCACAGTCAGCTCATTTTACAACATTTCTGTATCATTTCATGTCTACCCTACACCTTCATATTCTCGTAACTGTATCTCTTGTTTTCACTTTGATGCTGCACTATCTTGCCCTTTCGTAACATAATCATACCTTACCCACAGTTTGCATGTGCCATGTTGTCCAATCTAAAATCTGCCACATTAAAATTCATTCATTGTATTACATTATAGTATATCAGTGGTTAACTTAATCAATTCTGGTCATGTTGTGGTTTAGTACGCAAGTCCATTGCCAAATGTTTTTCTATGAAGCCACTGTGTATGTGGACATCTGCTCTCAAAACTGACGTTGGACTCCAGTCTCTTTGTGACACGTGCGAGCGTTGCAAGATACTGTTTTGATTTATAGGTTAACGTTGACCATGACGCGTGTAATGGCGTAGATCTCTCACGAAGGGCGCGACGAAATACAAGGCAGGTCTTCATGCGGATTCATAAAGTCTACGAGACACGAGGTCCGACATGACACACGCTGATACACGAATCCAGGGCAAAACCCCAACACCCTCGCCATGAGCCGTGCGTTATTTTCGCCATGAAGGTGCAGACTTCACAGCTTGGATAGGCCAGGCTGTCTTGTTACCCCCGAACAACTAGGGGCTCGTTTTCCCGCTCAAATCCCCAGGCAATCGCAAGGAGCTTCGGGTTTCTGGTTGGCGATGGCTCACCGTCATTGAGACCAAGGGCTGCTCATCCCCCCTGTGCTCCGGCGACCTCTCCACGACATTGCGTTTGTTCCCCGTGTCACCCGAACCTCAAATTACCCATGGCGATCTGTTTCATTATCACCCAGGCCTGAACTGACGACCCCTTTGCGATTTTTCAAAATTCTCTCCGCCAGCGTCCGATGAGTAGATAGATTTCCGTGTTGTGTTACCTTCCTTTGTGACCCAAGAAGCTATTGGGGAAAACGCACGACTTCGCGAAGAAAACCTCGAGCATCCCTCTGACTGTCTAATGATAGAGCTCGAGAGGAAAAGGTATGCGCGTTCCCCGAGTGTTCTGTTGAAAGCCACGGTGATAAACATCGTCAGACCAGGTGGGAACTTCGGTGTTGGAGGAAAACTTGACCTGTTCTCCCTTCCTGTGCGACTGCCTTATCCTTGGCAGATCTGAAGGGATAATAACATATTCCACACAGCCAAGTACCCTCTTGTATTGTTTCCACGGACAAAGCGACTAACTCGTTGTCATACAGAGAAGCAACACATTATCATAACCTTTTTATTTCTTTGGGAACAGCAAGGGACATGTGCGTTCTTGAAAGTTTCTTCTTCGGCTGAAATCTGAGGACAAGTGGCCTTAAAAAAAGTTTCCTGTCGTGTACGGCAGCACTTCCACACCTTGGGTGTCGTAATCTATCTTTGATGTTACCAGTTTTCGAAATCCTGAGATGAAACTAGACAAAGCTTTGCAGAGCAACGACCTGTGTGTGTGCACCTATTTGATCTCAGCGTGTTATATTTACGTGTATATCTGTACATCCTCGCCCTCAGATCGTGACCGTGGATGTGTACCAAATTAAATCAACTCTGGATAGAAGTGTTTGTTATGAGCTGGGGTCACGCGTCACACTAGCGGGAATCTCCCATCAAAGTTTTGCCGTTCGGCTGTTCATTTCCGGCACAGGGCTGAAGGGAAAGCGTGACCAGGATATGGGTTCCTGTGAGACGGTCATCTGACTCAGTGACGTGTCAGTGAGGACAGCGCATTGTATTCGTCCATGATGTACAAAGACTTACTGGTTGGTATAATTGGAATAGGCCATTGAGACTGTCAGGTCCGTGTGTGTGTGTGTGTGTGTGTGTGCTTATTTGTGTGTTTGTTTATTTATGTGTGTGTGTTTGTGTGTGTGTTAATTTGTGTGTGTGTGTGTGTGTGTGTGTGTGTGTGTGTGTGTGTGTGTGTGTGTGTGTGTGAAAAGAAAATTGAAAAACTTTTATGTGAACGATTCGTATAATTCATTGATTATCGGCACAGCTTCAACATATCATGCTTCAGATGCTTGCAAAGCATTAAATCACTAAAGAGGAACTTGCGCCAAGACTTGTGTTGAAATCTTTGCGCCATTTCGATACCAGACCTACCACGGGCCCTGCACAGATAACCCCAACAGATCACACACGCTGCCCCGAGCCCCAGTAAGACCAAGCTAACGCCGCTTTGGGAATAAAGGCCTCATGGGCTGCTCAAACAGGGGACCCCCTCTGATGTTGAGGACAAACCTATCGAGGCGCCGCAGACGATATCCTCCAGGATCATGCGATTTGGTTCCAGTGAAAGTATCGGCTGGCAGAGAAGGCCGCAGCTTAGTCTCCAGCAAGCAGTGTCCTCTGATCGCAGCGCCATCCATCACGGCAGCCCTTCAGCAGGCGGCAAGCCACGCGATAAGGTCGCCTCAGTCCCGATCACCTGGTCCGCCACTTGGCGCTGTTTGAACGCTGCCTATGTGTGGCCCCGGTCAAGGAAGTGGGCCAGCCTGTCTTCTGCCCACACAGTCCTCGCCATTGACCCGCGATCTTTTGAGACTGGGGTGGGTCTCCTGGTGGAGAAGAACTGCTGACTTGCCTTGCTTGTGCCTACATGAGTTCAACGCCAGTGATTTGGACTTATTTGATGGGGGACTGACGGAGATCGAGTACTACCCCTACTCTCAAGTCGGACGAGTATTGCCTGACAGCCGCTGGTCGTTTCTTGGCAGTGATTGCTGATGTGAAAAAGTCTTTGAATAAAACTGGGTTGTGTCCATCCACAAAACCTGATACATTTTTATCTTTGGAAAAGACCATAAAGAATGTACCGATATTTGCAACTCGACGGAAAGCATCTTTGTGCAAAATATTTGTTGAGTACAGAGTTTATTCAGGGCCTTGAATATTTAAACCAGCATGGGTGCAGAAGACAAAAGTTAAGGTAAGGGTAGCGATGATTCATGAATATATAAGGCGGTACATATTGCATTCTTCCCGGCAAGATCTGCCGGAAAAGTACAAGACAAAGACGGCAATTCTTATAAGAATGCCGGAACTAATGTTGGTGGAGGAAGTTACACGCGAGTTGCCTCCCGCGAACACTTCAATCCGAATGCCAAGCAATCTAGACAGCTCATCATGGGAACACCGGTCTCTGACCTCCGACCACAGTACGATGCTATCTCCTCAATCACCCTCGGGTGCCCTGTGTATTTACTGCAGTGTCTAGGATTAACTCAAAGCGTCTTCATGCACATCTTTGGCTCTGTACGAGACCTGGGTATCGCCCTTGCTCCAGTGCAGACGGTCTTGGTTTCAACTGCATAAACCGAGTCTCTTGAGGGGGTCTTGGAACCAAAGCAAATCGCGCCAGTTTGCATAGAGATTGACAATGAGTGTAGCCACACCGACGGAGCTGGGAGAGGTGATGGAATCTGTGCCGCGCCGTCCCCACGGGGACGGCTGAAGGAATGAAAAGCTGTGCCCTTGCCGGTTTTTTTAGTTCTGGGTGCAGGACCTTTCCTCCTTGGCAAAAGAACATTTCAAGTCAGTTTCCGAGGTATTCGAAGCACCGATACAATCGTTTGCGTTCGGGAAGGACTGTCGAACGACGAGACAACTAGGAGACGTCTGAGGTTGGCAACGCGGTGTAAAATCCCCCTTTTCATGGAATGAATGAGTTCGTAGTTGCTCTTTTCTCGACTCTGGTTAAATGGCGCCTGCATTAGTGCCACATAATGTTTATATGGGGACGTTGAACAGTTTAACGACTCACTTTTGTCTTTTCAAAGTCGCCAAATGTCGCCTCAGCCCATGAGTCACCAACGTGCAGCCCACAAGTTTCTCGCGAGACTTGCTGACATGGTTCGAAGCGGCCATTCGCCTGACACTGAGAATGAAAAGAAAGTTTGGGTGAGAAAGTTAGGATGAGAAAGTTTTTCTTTCCATAATCATGAAAGAGTTCTCGTTACCCTGGAACTGATATAGCTGTGAGTGTCAAAGTACGTCTTATGCGGACAGAGTTGGAACGCAGCACGAGGAGCACGTTGAGTGTGTGGGAAATGGGTACTTTGCAACCAAATCCAGTCATCGCACACATGCATTCTAGTGAATATCGTATGCTTCGTCAACGAGATCAAATGTGTTATCGACACTCAGCGGTTTCCATGCACCTGTGTATGTGTAAATATCAAACACTTTTACACACACACATACATTCACGCACACACACATACACACACGGACATACACACACGCGCGCGCTCACCCACACATTTATAGTGCAGTAGATTATCACCCAGTGACTCCAAGGGATGAACTGATTAATATATTCATGCATTGGTTATAAGGGAATGTTTCTTTTGATTGACGCTGCAAAGTAAAAATTTCCTTCGGAAATTCTCCCAATTGCTCAAGTTTGAACCACTGTTTTCAACAAAATAGCGTGACAATTATTGATCAGGCAAATCTCACGAAATGACTGGACAGTGCAAATGTATAACCGATGAATGGGTCCGTTGACTCCATTTGCCCATAGCGTTAGTATTGCGACAGTTAATATAATCAGAAAATGTTATTTTGATTGCCAACAGTTTCTGAGTGCATCGTAAAAATGCCCCGCTGTATGATCTATATTGCTCTTTTTCCCTGTTGACATGCTCTTACACGTATTCACATGTATGCGTGTTTGCGTGTGTACATTCATATATGCGAGCCCTGTATTGCTGTGTGGGTTGGGGAAGGAGGGGTTACGCTACATCGCGTTACTTTACGATATAATTATATATTTGCGCTCCAGAAACGCTGTCACAGATTGTCTCCCCTACAACAGTACGTGAACATACAGTGTAGACAACAGGCAAATAACGAAGTTCCCTGATGAAAGCATGTGTTATGACACATGAGGATTTTGTATAGAAGCTGGAACTGTCGACAATGGTGCTTGGCAATTGGATGCTATGACTCAGTGATGACTTGCCACCCATTTTCCATTAATGTGTACACGTACGGAGTTTTATCGGGGACATGTTGATGCATTTTCCTTTTTGTATCATCATCCCTTCTTGAGCGCATCTCTCTCTCTCTCTCTCTCTATCTCTCTCTCTCCCTCTCTCTCCCTCTCTCTCTCTCTCTCTCTCTCTCTCTCTCTCTCTCTCTCTCTCTCTTTCTCTCCCTCTCTCTTTCTCTCCCTCTCTCTTTCTCTCCCTCCCTCCCCCCCCTTCTCTCTCCCCCTCCCTCTCTCTCTCCCTCTCTCTCTTTCTCTCTCTCTCTCTCTCTCTCTCTCTCTCTCTCTCTCATTGTCAATAATTTTAAACTTTGAGCAGGTAACTGACCGATTTTTATGTTCATAATATTACACATCTGTGTCTATATGTAATACCTGATTCTGCCCCATTGAATTTGATTTGGTATTTGTAAATTTACTCTTTTAGTCATTTTGCCTCAGGGGCATACGTGCTTGTGTTTTTGTAACTTACATCATTTTGATGGGTTGTCGGCCGAGATAAGGATAATCAATCAATCAATCAATCTCTGTCTGCCTGCATGTCCGCCTGTCTACCTGCCTGACCGTCCGTCAGACTCTGTCTGTCTGTCTGTCTGTCTGTCTGTCTGTCTGTCTGTCTGTCTGTCTGTCTGTCTGTCTGTCTGTCTGTCTGTCTGTCTGTCTGTCTGTCTGTCTGTCCGTCCGTCCGTCCGTCCGACGGCCGTCCTTTCGACCGTCCGTCCGTCCTTTCGACCGTCCGTCATCCGTCCGTCAGTGGAACTCGATTTAATTGATTTCAGGTCACTAATTAGATGGACTGTATAAGAACTCACTGTCGAGAAGAGTTTTAATTATTTGTTAAAGATGGGTGTTTCTTAATGTTGTGGCCTTATATGACCTACAAGGCTGATAGGCCCTTAAACTCCATCCATCCATCCATCCATCTGTCTGTCTGTCTGTCTGTCTGTCTGTCTGTCTGTCTGTCTGTCTGTCTGTCTGTCTGTCTGTCTGTCTGTCTGTCTGTCTGTCTGTTTCTTTCTTCTCTCTCTCTCTCTCACCTGCCCGCCCTCCCTCCTCCTCCCTCCGCCCTCTCTCTCTCTCCCACTCTCTCTCTCTCTCTCTCTCTCTCTCTTTCTCTCTCTCACTCTCCCCCCTCTCTTTATTCCCCCCTCTCTCTCCTTCTCTCCTTCTCTCTCTCTCTCTCTCTCTCTCTCCTTCTCTCTCTCTCTCTCGTTTGAAGTTCTCATCACTGCAAGCAGGACCCTTAAGAGGCAAGGCGAGGCTGTCAACTTTTCCGGGGGCGATGGTGCCGCATCATCGACTCCTCTCATCACCTCAGTCCTGGAGGAACATGGTTCATGAAGAAAACACAATCGTCTTGCCAACCTCCTTTCTTCAGCCCTTACCCAGTCAAGAGGAGTTTGGACACCGCCGACACGGGGGTTTGGACTTCCACGTCGGCTGCGTCGTATCGTTTAGATGAAGAAACAAGCGAATGCGGGTGTCTTGACATCTCGCCCTTCACGGAGATCCTCCCCACAATGGACTCCATGAGCGCAGATCACCGCGCCAATTAGGTTGTTAGGCCAGTCATGGGGATTTTCTTGTCCGAAGTTTGACAAGGCAGAGGGAAAAAAGCCGACACGCGGCAAACAATATGACAGAATAGCGTTCTCTGATCCCTCGAACGCGCCAAGCGACAGCCTCGTCTCGACTTCGCCTCCATTCCAGACACAAACGACACGAGATTTTTTTTTCTCCGTGCCAGGAGCCCTGCTGGTTTTTGGATGCCGTGATCAATGTTTATCAGCCAGTAAGCGGTCGATGCAAATTTCTGATGCCCAGGTCCCGTTTGTCAAAGTAGTAGATGAGTTTGTCACAACATATTGGATTTCTCTGTAAGGACAGACGGACTCAATAACAAGCTTATATCTTATTTCGTGGTTATTGGGTTTCTTTTTTTCATGCTCTGCGAATTAATGCACCGATAAGATGCTTTGATGAAGTCTGCTGTGGCAGCAGAGGGTTGTGTGATTACTCGAAATGTAATTTTTGTCTGTATTAGATTTCAGTCAGGATGGCGGAAACATAATGCGGCAAAATCAGTAGCGTCGTAAAGGTATTAACCGTACTTTTTATTTTCATTGTGACTTGAACTAGCTAGATATGTATATAACGATGCGTTCATCTTGACAATTAGTTGGTGCATCACTGTCAAATGCTGCAATATGCCGCAGGTTTACAGTTTTAGCCTCCTGATGAGAAGCAGTAATCACGTTTTAAAATAAATGTATCTAAATCAATTTTCCTTTTTAAACAAGCTCATGATAGTCAAGGTGCGATACCCATGTAATAACTATAACCAGATTGTTCTGTTAACATGTTTTATGGATGTCTCAGCGTACAAAGTCATTTGCACAAAGGGCGTTGCTGGTCGGATAGCACTTACACCCATATATTACTTTAGCTTTTTGTCATGGCACTGTCAAAAGTATCGCTCAACTTCTTCGTCATTGCTGAAGAATGACAGACAGTTACTACTTCTGCTTTACAGCTCTTTTAGATGGGACCAGTTTCACACAAGCAGGCGCAGGGACTATCATCATTATTCTATAGTCCACATCCTGTTTAAGTATCCTCCACACTGCGTGCCTGCTGTCACTGACAAGACGAGGACTACATCAAACACAGATTCCCTTCCACGCTGGAAGCCTCATC